>JAQFZW010003536.1:0-12673 GCA_034687055.1 Heteromurus nitidus | reverse complement strand
GTATGTTTCATGTCTCATGGAAAAAAAGTTCATTGAAATGATAATTGCCGCATCAAAAAAGATTCATTCATTCATAAATTGTCGGTTTTGAATTGAAGTAGAATTATATATAATGCACAAAAAAATCTATAAAAAATCACTAAAAATATACTGTGCACTTTCAATTTCCTCAAACTCTCTATTTCTCTCTGCCTTCCTCAAAAGAATCACCTTAATTCACTCAAGAACTCTTTGTCTTTATAGCACTCTATCAAAATATACCAGCATTTTTTTCTTCTTAAATGTTTTTATAATGACTCAACATTTGTGATAAATATCACACTTGTCTTTGTGATACTCTGTTGTTTTTTTGTCACCAAAAAAGTCACCAGATTGACTTTGAGAATCTCTTTTTGAACATTGATGTCTGTTTTTTCTGTACCCCTTTTTCCAGAGAAAGAAAAAAAAGAATCTTTTCTGAAATGTGAAATGTATCTCTGAATGTTATGTGTGAAAAAAAATATCTTTTTTTCCTGTGGTGCTTGCTCTCTTCTTCTCTCTCTGTGACGAAATGACAAAAAATGCAAAAAAAAACTATTACATTTGCGATGAGCAGGGCACAAGTTTGTACAATAGAAGTCAGTCTACTGTCAAGGTAAAAACTGGCAAAAAGAATCGTAAATAAATTTTTTTGCGATAAGATACAAACACTTTTAAAAAACATTGTGTGCTCTCTGTAGATTTGTAGTCGCAGAATAATGCATTTTTGCATGAGTATAGTTGTTTTTTATATGAAACACGCAAACGATCTATTTTCTACAAAAGTTTGCACATTGCACACACATATATTTGCACACCTTTTTTGCAGTGCAATAATAAATATATGCTTTGATGTTGTTTGTGATTTGTTAAAAGTAGTAAGTGGGATAAAGTATGTATGGAATGTATGTTTGAAGAGGAAAATCCCAGTTTGGGTTCGTAGATACTTTTTTTAGTCGTTTCCATTTTGAAATTGTGAAAAGTGAAAGTTGGTAGCATGCTTATCGGTATACTCACAAAAGGACTTTACACTAATGACTTCTGATGATTCGAAACTGATCTAACACGTGTTTGTAGTTCCTTGAAAGTAGAGATTTTACACCCTGTTTGCAAATTGTGTGCACGTATTTCTGTCTAGTTCTCTGTAAAGTTTATGTCAATCTTTGAACTTTCTCCATGAACACTTTTTTCCTTGTCAAATTATTGAACTGATTGAATTAGCACAGGAATGCCGAACGAAATTAGGAGGAGAAAGTATCAAGTCTAAATTAGGTAAAGTGGCAAAAAAAGTCATGTTGAGCGTATGTAAGCGAAAGTAGGGGAAAGCTTCAAAATTGTGTGAGAATGAACGAATGAAGAATGGGTCAATAGAGACTTATATAAGCTGTCTGATCGATGGAGCGTGTGTGTCAATTACATTCCTGGAATGTGTCATCGTCCCATCATTATCACTTGCGCGAGTCTACAAACTTTTTTTTTGTAGATTGAACTGAATAGAATATAAATATAGGATTTGGTTGAAACCGGTAACGAACAGTTGACATATAACAAGATATTGTGATGCTTCCTGTGAAATATGAAGCTATTAACAAATTATCAATTATGGAAGCATGAGCGAGCATGAATATGATTTTTTTTATATAAATCTGCTACGTAGAAATCGAAGGGATTTTTTAGGCGCAAAATTATATTGTATATATGTTTTCAGCTATGAGCATCATGAACAATTTACATAAAATCATTTCTATAACCAATTTATATAAATATATATGTATCATCATGTCATGTACATACAGACACACGTGTCGAGCTGCAAAAGAAAATAAGTAGAGATGTGTGTTTGTGTGTGTGTTCTGTTCTCTCGATCAAAGATTCTCAATTTGGGTAATGACGGATTTTTTCGCAGAAATCCTCGATCTCAAATGAACGACGAACTCCAGTTTGCGAGGACAAGGAAGTTCCTCACAACATGGGGAAAAAGGATGTGATTCGCGCGTCGGACTTCAACTTCCTCATGGTTCTAGGGAAAGGGAGCTTTGGAAAGGTTTGTTAAAGAGACGACGAAGCTGGAAGAAAGAAGGAACGAAGTTGACAGTGAAATCGTTAATTTCAATTAATGACAAGGCACGGCTGGACGATCACACAAAGTTTACGTTACTTACTTTCTCTCTCTCTCTCTCGATGTGTATAGGTAATGCTCGCGGAACGGAAGGGGACGGATGAGCTGTACGCTATAAAAATACTCAAGAAAGACATAATAATCCAAGATGATGACGTTGAGTGTACTATGGTTGAGAAACGGGTGCTCGCACTCTCGGCAAAGCCACCCTTCCTTGTCCAACTTCACTCTTGCTTCCAAACCATGGTAAAAATGCTACAAGAAATATATGTTTGCGAGCAAATGAGAGGGAGGAGGTGGAGGTCTTCTGGTGGTGATGGTGGTGGTTTGGTGTGTAAATCCGCTAATCACGTACGATTCCCCTCTTTTCCCCAGGACCGACTCTACTTTGTTATGGAGTATGTCAATGGAGGTGACCTCATGTTCCAAATCCAGCAATTTGGAAAGTTTAAGGAACCTGTCGCGGTGTAAGCTCCGATATTACTACTCCTCCATTTATATACGAGTTTGAGGGGAATTGTGTAGAGCTGTAATGACTGAAAGCGTTTGGGGCATTGTGAAATATTTGCAGGTTCTACTCCGCAGAGATTGCTATCGGCCTGTTCTACTTACACGTTCATGGAATCATTTACAGAGATTTAAAGCTGGACAATGTGCTCCTCGACCAAGACGGTCACATCAAAATCGCCGACTTTGGCATGTGCAAAGAAGGGATCATGGAAGGGAAGACTACGAAAACATTCTGCGGCACTCCTGATTACATAGCACCTGAGGTTTATTTCTCCCCCAAAAAAATTTCTTCTTAACAAACAAAAAAAGAGGATTTTCTCTCCTTTCCCAATTTTTTGGAGGAGAAAGTCTTCCAAAAATAGCTTCTTCTCTATTCAAATATTTTCTTCTTCTTCCCCTCTCTCTCTCTCTTCTCAGATAATCTTGTATCAACCTTACGGCAAGTCTGTCGACTGGTGGGCTTATGGAGTCCTCCTCTACGAGATGCTCGTCGGCCAACCCCCATTCGATGGAGAGGATGAGGAAGAGCTATTCGCTGCAATCACAGATCATAACGTCTCCTACCCGAAGACAATGTCGAAAGAGGCGAAAGAGGCTTGCAAAGGCTTCCTCACCAAAAACCCCAACAAACGGTTGGGCTGCGGTGCGAAAGGAGAGGAAGATGTCAGGGGTCACCCCTTCTTTAGACGGATTGACTGGGAGAAGATTGAGAATCGGGAGGTGCAGCCACCATTCAAGCCACGCATTGTAAGATTTACTTTCTCTCTCAATCCATTTTCTCTCTCCAGTGACAATACTATACAGTATTTTTTTGCCTCGTCTGTTGGAGTTTTCATGTCCATATATTATGTACCCCCAAAAATTCAACTGGTTTTCCCCTTGAGTACTTTTCTCATTTTTGGTGGTGGGCATGGGCATACTTTATATCGTAATACTCGAAATTGAATATGGGAGAAAACGCACATACGACTGCCTTATTGAAATGCTTTTCGTATTGGACAGAAATAATGTCAGAGTTCATGTTTATATTATAGTCCTCGTCTCTTTTTACCCTTTTTGCTGGAACAAAAATTATATATCTTCCCTGGAACTACGCTTCCGTTCCGTCTGTACAAAAAAAATTGGTTAACACATATTTGCTAGCTCGCTTTTGTTCGTCTAATGTATTGCTGTCCTGTACGAGAAAAAAACTCCATAATAATATCTTTATTGCATGAAAGTGAGTGAGATGTGTTTTTGCATGCAAAAAGTGTTTAAGTGAGTATAAACCCATTTTTATTACTCTGCTGCTTTGCTTGGGTTTTTGCTCGACAGTGTCAAGCAAGCATATAACCGCTTAAATGGATATATATCATTTTATCTATTACGTTAAGACCTATCTTCTTTCTTCCAAAACACAAACAAAAAAATCAAGCAACACGTTCAATTTAGTTGTGCATTTTTTTCATAATCTTCTTTTTCCAAAATATTCTTCTTCTTGCTCTTTTATAGTACCTCTTTGAAAACTGAGTACAACACAAAGAGGCCTCTAATATGTATCATAATAATTTTTTGCAAAGAATACAACTCATGTTTTACATTCTCAACTGCTTTTATATCTCTCTTTGCTTTCACAATTTTCTCCGCATGCCACAACAAATTTTTTTAAAAAACTTGGAATTCTTCGTCAAATGCAAACTGAGAAAAAATAATGCTCATTAATTTTGTTTCTAAAAATCGTATTCTATTTATAATGCATACGTTGTAAATATTTTATGATCATGAAATATGAATGTGCTGTAATAAGTATTTGCTCGTCCAAGAATATTTTAACAAAGTGGAGAATGTGGTTTTGGTTTACCATTTACCGAAAAAGAAGATGTTCGCAATTATCTGATCTCTAATGTGGTTTTAAATGTTGTTTCAAAATTTCAAAATCATGAACTAACGGGAACGTGTTGTTTGGTTTTTGTGTGTTTTCTCTCTCCTCTCTTCACATCACTTACCACATCCGCATCTCTCTCTCTCTCTCTGTGTTTCAACTTGTTCCTGTTCCCCAAAATGAACAATATATATTGTGTGTGTGTGTGTGTTTCATAAATCCTGGACAAAATACCGTGTGTTAATGTGAACCGTTCCAAACACGAAAAACAATTATCCTCTGTCTTCTCCCCTGCTTTTAAAATAACTTCCTGTTGGGATTTCCAATTTGCGGTGGTGGCTGGCTACGGCGTGCTCTTGCGGTGTTGGTGGCAAAAATGGGATTTGCTTCGTATCATTCGTGATGATGCATTGTTTGGCGTTCCATGCGTGAACAATACTTTGTGTTTAAAATTTGGATTCTTATGAAAAAAAAAACTATATGAAACACACCTTCAAAAAAATAATTAATGTTGATGAAACATACAAATAAACAGAAGAATCCAAGGCTGGGGGAGAATTTCGATCCGATATTTACCCGTGGGAAGACAGACCTCACGCCACCGGATGCCAACAGTCAAATGATCCTTTCCAATCTCACCGGATTTGAATTCAAAACATTCTCCTTTGTCAACCCGTATTTCGACCCTTTTAGAACTGAAGAACTTGTCATTCCAACTACCTAAAAAACAATTTTATTGAACACAAAAAAGCTATATACTCGTTAAATGTTATCTGTGTATAAAACAAATTTTATTTAAATATGACTCCGAAACATATACGTATCTATATTATGGATGTATTTTAATCATATTATTTTAATTCATTTTAATTTTGTTGACTTTTTTCCGTAGTAAAATATATCACCATTTTTTGTTCAAATATTATTGTTTTTTGTTTTTTTTTCTCTTCGTTTTGATTTTTAAACAGGGACATTATATATTTGATTTCATTATTATCATTAATTTTTTTAAAATTAGTTTTAGTTCACGTGTGTAGTGTTAAAATGTGCACTAATTTCTGTAATAACGATTTCTCAACGTAGCCAAACGTAGGCGCAAAAAAACCTTATAGCATATCGCACTCCGCAGCAGCAGAGAAAAGTAGAGTTGTGTAATTTAAAAAAAATCGTAGTTAGTTTTTATGTGTAAATCAAATATGTGTGTAGATCAGCAAACAAAAAAATTAGTAACCAAAAACCTTTTTGTGCTTATGTTAACAACAATTTCGAGATATTAGATTGATCAAAGGACTACTAACTCATTTTTATCTTCCTAAATGAAAACTCCTTAATAACTCAACTCCTTATTCTCAGATATATTCATATACTCAAAGAAACTCAGACTTAAGCAAACATATAACTCAATCAATCATAATAATTTTTGCATAATTAATTTAAAAAAGCTCTTTCGCCTCTCATAAATTTCCAAGCACAGAAATGACAGCTCTACACAACTTGTATAATATCACTGTTACATCGACCAGATCTGCATTTGCATACATAATTACAGATGTTAATTACATGATTAAAGTATATAGAACTATAGGTCCGGATGTAGACCGGAAGTGGAGAAAGTATGGTGAAAGCGCATCAAAAGATATTATATTATGAACCCTTTGGGTTTCGACGAGGAGGATAGACAAGATAGGCGTTTGTATTCTGACAATGAAAAATTTATATCAAAAGAAACAAGCAACGTATACTATTTATGATAAAATTAAGATGAAAATATATATAAGATCCAGATCCAGCAGGGTGCTTTGTAACATTTCTGAGGAGAAAGTTTTTTTTTTGGTTTTCACATGAAAAACGACACGTTCTTATGCATAATGGTATATTATGCTTGTGGCTATACGGAAATATTATCTAATAACTATTTTCACAGAAACATCGTAAAGATGTGAGCAATTTTGACAAGCAGTTCACACTGGAGAAAACGGAGTTGACCCCGACGGACAAGCTGTTTATGATGAATCTTGACCAAACTGAGTTTCAAGGCTTCTCATTCCTCAACCCCGAGTATGTCCAGCATGTGTAATAAGGTTATAACATATAAAAGAAGAAGAAAACTGACTTTCTCCCCATGTTACAATAGATTAATTTCCATTCTAAATGTGAAGAAAAAAAATAACCTGTTATACTTGTTAGTAATATGCCGATATGTATGACCCTCTACCTGACTCGAAATCATTCTCATTTCTCATCTTGTGTCAATATATGCGTAAAGTAAATATATTTTACCCGTAAGAACTCATAGATTCTAGAAGAGTTTAGACGTGAAAACATTTTACGGATAATATCACACATTTTTTGCATGATGATTACCAATGAAGAATTGTCCAGGCCTTTCCCAAGTCCGTCGTGTAAAAAAAACCTTGCTGTATTAATTCATTTATCTCAAGTTTAATTTTCTCCAAAAGAAAACTGTGTTAAAACATAAGTCAGCAACAATCAAATCCATGATATTATTACAACATGCACTTTTCTGCTCTGTCAAGAATTTTAATGAAGAAGAAAGAAGGAACAAGCAGCAACTGTACTACCGTATTAAACTGCAAAAAAAACTGATGCAACTTTACCCGAGTAAGTCTACTTTTAAATGTGTATGTGTAAAAAAATTGTATACCGTACTATTTAATTAAACTATATATTATAATTATAACATATACACTCCCTATATACCCTACTACCTTCGCCCTCGATATTATCTTAACTACATCTAAACTCTTATAAATTATATATTATATTGTTCTGGTATGTATAAATATGAGATCTATTTAAATTATTAATGCAATTAATTACTATATATTGTGTTTATCTTGTTGTTTAAGTCAAAATGATTGCCTGTTATTGTATGCAAAAAAGAACATGATTAATGGTTATGGAATTAAGTTAAGTATGTAATGCTAAGCGTCGTTTGACAGAGAGAGAAAGAGGTAAAACAAGCTCCATTTTACTCGAACTATCTTTCCATGTTTCATCTCTTGTACTGCTCCTTAAAAAATATTTAAATGTATCTAGTTTTTTGTTGCACTCAACTCTCATGATCCCTGCAAAGAAAACATATACCCGTATTTACGCATTTTACATTGTGCTGTTGACCATGTTGACCAAAGAGCAACGCTTTTTCTGATATATTGTTTCGAAAATCTCATCATTAAATAATAAAACAGTCAACATTTCAATACATAAATAAAAAATCTCTCTTTTTATGTTCATGTGTATTCTACCCTGACATCATGAATGACCTATATTTATATGGCTTATATGATTATGAAGACGAAGCAATTAGAGCACAGGAAGGTAAGATGTTCATATACGAACTGGAAGTGGAAGTGCTGCGATGATTTTTTTATTTGCATACAATTTTCAGGAAAAGAAAACTGTACAACAGATCGGATACTGGATACACTAAATATAGTTTACATACGGAGCTAAACCACAGAAAATGCATACAATTTATCGCACAATCCCATATATCCCTCTCGGATATAACAAAACCCCAATTCAATTCTAAGACGAAACAATCTCTTTTCTTTTCAAAGCCTTTTCACAGAGAATACTTAATAACTTTACAGGATTATACATGTAAATTGTGTATCAGTTCAGTTGTCTGCTGGAATCTTACAAAGTAATTTTGCTTCGTTAGTCTAGATTTTTAATAAAGACATTATATTATGCAATGCACTTAACGTTTAGTAAGACAAAAGTCGTTCTTGCAAAATACGGAGAATAGCAACAGCGTAACACTAATAAATATATAGGTTTCGTTCGCAGTTTAGTGCAACAATTTCAGCATCATCATCATCATCAGTGAATGAGTATTCATTACAATATTTATGCTTGAATATAGGTAAAAATAAATAATACTTTTTTGAAACCTTCACGATCGAATAACAAATCCCATCATACATATCTTTGTTTGATTTTGGTATTACAGCTCTGACTGCATTGTATGTTAAGTAAAAATGCACATTCCATATACATTAATATTATTATGCTACACACTAAAAATCTGCAAAGAGGACAAATAGTTTCTGAGTTTGCACATGATCCCGTTTTACATATATATACATTTGCGAGCAAATTGTAATAAAGCATTTCCACTGATAAACTTATACATAATAATATTTATATGTTTTTTCGGTAAAACATTTAAAGCTTTTTATAGTCTTGCCCCCATCCTCCTCTATATTATATATATATATCTTATCCACGTTATAAAATATCTGGGGTGAGGTTGATGAGGTAATTAAAAAGGAACGTCTATCGTTTTTGATTGCAACAAAAAGGACTACAAGGTAAAATGGTATGGGTATATATTTTATATGGCATTTGGCATCTCATCTACAAGAAATCAGTCTAGGACGGTACTCCGAAATAAATGAACACTCGCTATAATTCCAAAACAATGATTACGAGAGGAATTTTAACAAAGGATACTTTTATACTACTTACAACTAAAGTTTTCGTTAAAGCCGTTTGATTTTCTACAGGGCTTTTTGTCATATAACTAATACATAATATCCTAGTCCGGAAGTACGCTAGTATATCTATCTATCCAATATACAGATAAATATATACGTTTTACATTACAAAATAAGTCCTGCCGCGGGGGTTTACTTTGCATTTTCTTGATCAGCGCGTGGCATTATGTTTACCAGTAATCAAATAAGTTTTTTTGAATACCTTTTCAGATTACACAGAGTTACGCATTTCTTCATGTGCACAGGTCTAAAACTGCTGTGATAGCTTTTTTAGTCTCAACACGAAGGAAGTTGACAGAGATTAAAATCTTCTCTCATACATACTAATATGCTACTGAAATGGTCGGGTGAGAATGGGTGAAAACGCCTTTGTAAATGTACAGCATATCTAGCTTAAGGTGGAAAACCTTTCTTGATTACAAACCTACACAAAAAAAATCTGCCCCCTTCAAAGGAGTTGTTGTGTGTAAATTAAATTATCGCAAACCTTCTCAGGATACTCGGCGCATCACTCATTGTCGTCCTTTCTTTTTCTTAGTTTTCACTAAAGATCAAGTATTGTTTGTTGATGATGACGAGGAAGCTGCTGACGCTGATGTGGAGTGAACACTGGACAGATGTTTGTGATACGCATGGGAAACACTGAAGGCTGCCGAGCAAAGCCGGCACGCGTACGGTTTCTCGCCGGTGTGCGTACGGAGATGAGTTTTCATCGAACTACTCTGAGAGAACGCTCTGTCACATACGGAACACTTGTAAGGTTTCTCACCAGTATGAATTCGAATATGTACGGTCAATTCTTGTCTCTTCTTAAAGCGCTTTGAACAATACTCGCAGGAAAACGGTTTGTCCAGAAAGGGTTTGACATCAGGTCCCCCAAATCCCGAGGGACCACTGCCACCTTGATTTCCGGCTCCGGTATGTGCACTGTGACGCTTGAGATGGGCTTCTAGGTGCCACTGAGATGTGAAGAATTTGTTGCATGGTTCACACTTGTAGTGGTAACTTCGTGCAACCTTGGGTTTCCGTTCTCCATTTGGCTGGTGAAATTGCTGGTTATTGGAACCTGATTCGGAAGTGCCGGTTTCGTAATCTGTGCCACCGGAGTTTACGGAAGTTGGAGCCGATAGCATTGTGTCCCTGCCCTCTGCCGCTGTTAATGTTCAAGAAAATGTATTTAGTTTATATTAAAACTGACAGTAGTTGTTCGTGTCGTGGTTTTGCGTAGTTTGTATTACCTGCGGTAATGTCATTTCCAAGGATGAATTCAGGAACTTGAGGAAAGACAACGAACTCTTCCACATTAAACTCAGCTTGTGAAAAGGATTCCTGTCCAGTCGCAACCCTTTCGCCCTCTGGAAATAATCAAAATCAAATATTTATAACCCTGTACATACATATTTTGGAAGTTATTAAAATTTATAGTTGCGTTGTGTATTTTTGCTCTGCATGCACGTTACTACTTACTACATAATACTAAAATAAAATCTATGAAATACCAGATTTGCAAATAACACGAGCCACTTTCGGTATCGAATCTTGCTCTGCATTTGGCCATCATTTGAAGCATCATCATCATGAGCAAATAAAACAAAGGGTACAGATAAAGCAGCGCAATACAAACAAATCTACACATCTATTACAAAAAAATACTACAAAGCTACAGATAAAACCGAAAAATACAACAAACCTGTTTGCCGTCGTAAAACGGTCACCTGAGGGTGGCCATTGATCCTCGTAGTTGTAATAAGTTCCAAGGGATTATTCTCGGAAGTAGTGGCTCCCGCAGCAGCCATGGCAGTGTCAATTATAGTGGAAGTTCCTCCAGATGTGGAGGGAATTGTAATTGTAGCTCCAACCGGAGGAGGACTATGATGCCCATTCTCCACCTGAGACCCATGACCTTGTTCACCTGTGATAACTGATCCTCCACGGCTTATGGTATGATGACTAGTACCAGATTGTGTTCCTGTTTTCACAAGGCTCGCTTGCATTGCTGCATTGATGAAGTTGGAGTGGCCTCCAGAGCAAAGGCTCATTTTCAAACCGAAATCGACAACAACTTCATCTAGTATTTAAAACAAAATTAGAAGGAAAAAACATTTTAGATGCGTTTTCCTCTCCAACCGTATAGCCAAAGCTTACGGTTTACAGTTTAGTTGTCACTAGTAGAAGTAAATTTGTTTACCAAATTTGTCACTGAGAAAGGTTTCCAAAACATAAACCCGGCCGGTGAGCCTCCATATCGTGTCTTTGAGAAGACTCACCTCCTTCTCCAGCGTTTGCTGACGAAGTTCTAGCTGCAAAAGATTAGCCATCCTGACGGCGTCAGCCATTCATCGGTTCTGTGCCAATAACAATACACACATATGATTAATGTGATACTAATTAACACTATGCAATTATGTATCCATTAAAACAGTATATAACACGTACCTTTCAAAAACTCATCCAATTTACAAGGAACTGATCTCGTTAAGCGTTGACAACTCCTCTATATATCACGAGCCAGTGCTTTTGATAAATTTGCAATTATTAAATTTGAAAACTATAACCCACCCAACTACAAACTAACTAATTGCACTCTGCTACAAGTTCAAACTTTTTAACTAAACTTTCTCGATAAAAATACTGTTCCCAGCTTCACAAAAAACATTTACAATTTCTCATTAGTTTCATCTCAAATTTAACTGAACTGACATTGTAAATCCCCCATCTAAACTTTCACTCAAATTTGACAAGATTGAAGGTGTTTCTTCATCAGACTTTTCCCTATTTGTTATTTGTTAAATTCCAAAAGTTAACTTTAAAGATTGTCTCCTATTATGATTTTCATTCATCCCTACAAAATGTTTATATTATTGTTTACGTTTACAACTCATTTGTTTACTTCTTCCAACTTCCCCGAATACTTTCAACTTTGAGATTGATTCAATTAAAAAATTAACTTCCTTCAACTACAAACGCTTTTAAACATGCTAAATGCACCTTGGAAGATGAGAACTAATTAGAAAGTCCCCTTCAGATATTTTATTAATTAAATCCCCTTTCGAACAGAGAGAGAGAGAGGTGCATAAACATATATGCTTTACGGATATACTTAAGTTGTTTTAAGGAGAAAATTGAGGTGAACCCATCTTCCCGCGGCAATAAAAATCCATAAAATGTCTTTGAGAGCTAGGCTTTAGCTTACCAACAACATACATTTGAGCTAGTTGCATACCTCCTGTTTATCTAAAATATGCAAATGAGATACACAAACAAACAAGCAATCTCTGTTCATAACGGAGATGGAGATGAGGAAGAGGATATACACAAGACCAAGACCATTCCGTATTCCTTTCAAACTCTTTTTATGATGCATCTTCCAAGATTCTTTCAAGATTTCGTTTTTTATGAGATTTTTTTTCTTTATGGATTTGATTCGAAGGAAGGCTAATGAGAGTTTTTTGTACAAAAGCAATAAAACAGGAAGACGAAGACACAAGAAGCGAAGCGGATAGCGTCTTGGAAGAAATAAGGTATGCGTATGCACGAATTGCATAATACAAAAGAAGCATGATGCGATATGTTTTTTGTCCAGGCATAAATTCTCCAGTGGAAATCATAAATGCGAATTCTCCACCTAATTATTATTCT
>JAQFZW010003535.1:0-12675 GCA_034687055.1 Heteromurus nitidus | reverse complement strand
ATCGCATTGTCAAATGAGTGCACGAGCCTGTCACCGTGATATATGGTGCAATCAAAGCTGATATACATTTCCTATCATGGAGACTAGCACGTTATCATCTTGCCCATTAAAAATTTTTATGTGCTCTTGTATTACCTTCGAAAAAAGGAAGCCAGGACACGAGAAGAAAAGAGAGTCTGAAAATATAAATAAATATATGTGGAATATCGTGTATATAGAGTGATAAAGATATATATGTACTTTAGCAGCTTTTTGCTTGCTCCTTTTTTCTGTCTCTGACTCTCCTGCTCCACACTCTCATTTTACTTACGTCGACACAAACTCACCACCACACTCCGGCACTTTTCATCATATGTGTCTCCTCGTTCCACACAATTGCTGCACATAGCACCATTTTCCATCGCAAATAGCTGGTGAAGCAAGTTTTAACTTGTCTCCTTACATAATATCGTTTATGACGAGTGATAAAATATCCATGGTGTATAGAGAAGCTCTCTCTCTCTCTGCTCTGAAAAGCAGAGAGCGGAGATATATACACTTCTACTTTTTTCTTCTTCGTTTTACAATATTATTCTTTCTCTCTGGCTACAAACACGACAAAGATGAGACTGAGACGACGAGGGCAAAGTTGAGAGTAGCGGAATAGCTTATTCGAGAAGGCTGAAAAAGTGTATGAATATTTGGATCATGCATCACATCGATTTATGCACTCATCTAATAATTAATGCTCCGCTAGATGTTTTATGATGATGTTTTTATAACTTTGAGCACTACTTGCAGTAAAGGGGAGAGAGAGAGAGCAGAGCGGGTCGATACTAGATTCAAACTTGAGACACGAATTGGATAAGTAACCGCATTGAACATGCATACATCAGCAACTTTTTTCTTGTCCTGTTCGGACGAAGGAAGAAATGAAAACACACACATACTCTCTCTCTCTCTCTCTCTTCTTGTAACTTCAGGTCAAGTTTCATTTTAACTCTCGTATAATATTTTATTGCAGATTATTATCGAATCGAATGGCTCTTGATAGGGAAAACGAGCTTTTACAATGGTTCTACCACCCCACCATGAAATTGAACGTTTTTGCTTGTTTGCTTATCACATTATGCAAGTTGTAAGTATATTCCTTATGACATGACTTGTGAGTGACTGCAAACACAACTCAAAAAAATGCCGGTGCATTTCTTATTATGGCGGACATAGTTTTACCCCAGAAGTTGCATGTTCTCTCTGAAAAAAATGTCATATTATCAAAGGAAAAACAGTAAGACTAGAGAGCTGCAGAGTGGAATAGGTGATATCGTTCCGTGTTATCAACATTTACTCCCTGTGTTTATTCAACAACCGGAGTCATTTCGTCATGTTTTTTATGCACCAACTCGGCAATAATCTATTGTTTCCAATTAAGTCTCGAGTCTCGACAATTCTTATCTATAATGAAACTGAAGCATGTTCGCTTCAAAAGTGTAAGTGGGAATAAGATGCGCATATATAATCTCCACCTACACACAAGAAAATGAGCAAACATGCCACACGGCTTGATGATGATAAATGCACCGGTATTCATTCTCCAAAGATTTCAATAAGTATATTTATATACTAAAAACTTTTCTTAGAAACAAAGGGATATACTCATACATTTATATCAACTTCGGCAGGCTGATAACAATTCGAATGGAAATTTTTCCTTTTACCGGATTTCATATACGTAAATGTACATTATGTGCACATGTTTGTGATTGACAAATAGAAGTTATTTTTGAGTTTTTTGTCGGATCCCCTGCCTTTTTACTCCAGCCGAAAACAGTATTTTATGGGTCTGCTCATATTCTTTTCTATCTGCCGACATTCGGCTGACAGTGATGTTTACTGAGAGTTGGGAGAGAGAGAGAGAGAGAGAGGGTACATGATACACGGCATGGTTCATTATATCTATGTGGCACTGTAGCTGTAGTCATCATCATCAACTTCGTGTGTCGTGGTAGAGAAGAAGCGTAAAAGTCAGAGTAAATATGATTGAGGTAAATCAGAGTTTTTCCTTGTTTTTTTTCCTTGTGTGAAACATATATATGATGCCTATTGTATTATTGTTGCTAGCGAGAGAGTGAGAGAGCGAGGAATGGATCACTTAACAATATCATCAAATTGATGCCACTCTAGAGGGGAAAAAAGAGCGCAGACATTATGGAGGAGTATATATGGAAGTGGCTGGCAGGTCGTAGTTCATTATAGCTGCTTTAATGTGAGCTCATCAAAGCGTATCACTTTTTATAGTATCAGGTGCATGCAACATGGTACTTACTGGTACAGACTGCTCTTGTTTTTTCCTCTCTCTCTCTCTCTCTCACTCACTTCGCTGGAACTTGTATTATTTTTACCAGCGTTATATTTATGTGCTAAAAGAAGAAATAGAAAAATATATTTTATAATACTTTTTTATCATACAGTTCTTAGTCTTTTGCAAATACACACATGTGGCCTATCTCTAACCATACTTCATTTGAGTTTTGTATTCGTGCACACACATAGTACAAATGTATGATAGATATGATGATGCACCATTCTCCTACTAAAACATAGGCAGAGGAAGTGCAACACTATAAATATACTTCATAGTTTGCTTCGCTCAGTTTAAATTATCTACCGAACCATTCCAATACACATTTTCATTTCCCTTAAACGAGGTTCTGAGTAAGATAGAAAAAATGCACACACCCGCTTCACACTTTTATTCGTCATCGAAATCATATCTTAACTTTGTTTTCCAGACATGTAAATTACAGCATAAATCATGAATCAATAGAAATAACCAGTGCTATACACGTATGGATCCTCCTTGCTCTGGATTTCACATTCGAAATCGGCATATGAGTGCAAAAAATGATGGAGACAACTTGAGATTCGTTATTGATGATACACTTTTTCCTTGGTTTCCTTTCGGTGAAGTTTGAGAGAGAGCTTTTCATCCATTTCCATACTTTTCACTGTTCTGCGACCAAGCAAATTTTTTATTATTCGGAAACGAATAGGGATTCTTTAAGAGAGAGAGAGAGAGAGAGAGAGAGAGAGAGAGGAAGAAAAAAGATGCGTAAATAGATGCTCTGATGCAACTCCATACACCCGGGAAATATATATTTCACTCGTATTTCTGAGCCATTGGAGAAGAGAAGACAAAAAGCGATTTGTTTCGTTCTCGTTGTGGGAGGAAGAGAGAGAAAAAACTTGATGCGATTTTTCATGCGTCAATTGAAACCTACTTGATATTCCAGTGGTGTAAAATTCCACGTTCTTTACTGTTCTGCCACACAAGCTTATCCCAATAAAAAATGTGTACATGTACATACATATTATTTTTCCTTTTTTCCAATAACCAGCTTCCTTAGCACACCGCATCATATCATCACCTTAAGCACTTATACATTAAACTCAATTTTTATACTAGGTGAAATTATGTAGTCTCCTTTTTTACCATTTATGACCGACTATTCTATCCATCACAGAGAGTGCCATTCCCGTCAGCGCTAAGGATATCTTAGAAGAAGAAGAGAAAAAAATACTGAAACTGGTTTAGCATGTTTCGTATACTATCGAATCGACTTTACACTTTGGTTGAATGCAATAAAATGCGAGAATTGTGTTCGTACTAGTACACCTATGTTCGCATTACGTTTCCACATTTAAATGTGGTGTATGAGGATAGTCGTCTGACTATTGAATTACTATACTATAGACTTGCTCCAAAATGCAAAACTAAAACAACTACAGGCTATAGGAATACACAATACACATGCAGAATTTTTTTTTGAAAAATTGCATACAAGATAGGAATATCTTTTGGACCGAGGTGAGAAACATTTCCACTTTTTGTACATATCCGTGAGCTCTCGTCCTAACTAACATCTGTTACATATCATGCACCCGTAAAAATCTGTAATAATAGATAAAATCATGCAAGCCTTGTACAAAAATGCAAAAGGGTAGAAAAATAATTGGTGGAAAAAACTCAATACTCGAGAGAAACTAGAATTGAAATTTGCAATTAAGCCTCCTTCTCCACACCTTTTTTCCTCTCGATATTTAACAAAAGTGCGCAGTTGTTGCTAGCATTTAAGTATTATGGAATGAGAAGGCATCCTTTGTGATGGAGGGAGAACATACGGGAAATATTGTGATTTTCACATGAAGTAAAGCGTGCCAGTGGGTGGACTGCACTTCAACTTTCCACTTTACTCCTTCTTTGTTACGCTGATCATAGCCATATGGAATGCGTCCGGCTAAACCAATGAGTAATATATAAGGAATAGGAGAAAAATTTATAGATTACCATAAGGTCTTAAGGCTTTTTTTCCTCTTCATGTTGTATATGTCCAAAAGTTTTTTTTGAGCGTCTGTTATGCTGTCCAGATGATGATATGGCGAGCTTAGCGAAAAGCTGCTGGTTGATGGTGCTTTTACCAGTTTCGTTTTGAAAAAAGGTACTATATACTATAGTCTACTCTGCAGTATGGTTGAAATATAGGGAAAAGAAAATTTTTTCTAGCTGAAAATCCGGATAAAGGGAGAGAGAAAAGCTGAAAAGGAAACAAATCACGAAAACGTGAAACTGGGAGAAAAGCGTGTGTGCTTTTTCTCTTTGCTACACGAGTTGCCTACAACTCGCGCGGCTGCTGCTCCTCTGCTCCTTTTTACTATATTCACATTAATCTTTGTCTTCTCGAAGAAAGCCGGTGCGGATGTGCAATTTCTTGGGAAAAAATAGGAAGGAAACGGGCCGATCGATCCAAATTGAAATATGCAGATACTCTGTTTGATAAACGTGTCTGTTTTCATCATACAATATATAGTTTTTCATGTGGAATACAACAACGCTTCATTGTTCACTACGCAAATCCATTATATTTTTTTATATTTTTGCTGTCTCTTTACTCAACTTCAAGTTATCGTCAGTTGTATATATATATATATTTGGTTTCGTTCTGAGGTTCCTTAATGGAATGGGAAGGGAAAGTATGAAAACCAAGGGGAAAACATGCATGTTCATCCTCTCTATTGCCATTCCACATATTTCCTTGTGGTATATGGTGTAGTTGCAGTAGCTGTGTACTTGTGCCGTTTTTCTCTAATTCCTTTTCATCATGTTTCCTGTAACCAAACGAAACCACTTACTCTCACACTCAATTCTCACTCCAGTCATAATAACACTTAAACAATAACGAAAAGTGTGATGGTGAGTTCAGTCGACGACGACTCGATACGTCAGCATTATATCGTTTGTATGTACTCCTCTGACAGTACTCTCGTATTAGCACAAGTGGCGAATGATGAAACGAAAGGGAGAGAACAGATCAATTGTTCCTTGTGATGAAATGCAAGGAAAAGGCTTATTTTATTCTGGTTAACTCAGGGGTTCCTTCTCTCCCTGGTTTCGTTTGGTTTTCTGCCATTTTTGGTAGGAAAGCTAATGTAAAGTTGTTTTCTCTTCTCTTCTTCTTCTGTCGGCTGCAGTGGTGTTAGCAAAGCCGAAGGCATGTGTGTATATGTATGTAGTTATGGTGTAATACTAGCAATCGGTGAGTAGTGAGTACATACAAGTGGAGAGAAGAAGTGAAGTCGGATCCACAATAAAGCTATCATGGCCTATTCGATTTACTCGTCGTCGTGTACTCCCTGTCTAACGATTTATTCTTGCAAAATTTATGAGCTCACTTTTTGCAGTATTTACTCCTCAGAGAGTACAACAGACGAAACCAGAGAGAAGGAGAGGGAGAAGAGGTGTAGCTTTCAATAAGCAAAGAGCAAAATAAGGACAGAAGACAGAGTAGTACGCAGAACTACATGCACACATTATTTGGAGTACACACGTATGCTTCATATATGTATGCCTTTGGCTAAAAACCTTGTTTTTATTCCAGCCAAAAAACGTGATAGGGATTTTGAATTGTAGTTTCTCCTTTTCTGAACTAAGTATGCTGCTATATAATTAGAGAAAAAACTAATAGTTATAAGAATACCAGGGGGTTCATTACACTATAATTCGTAGTTCAACAGCAACAGACTGGTCGTGCTCTTGTTTCTCTTGTACACGATTTAATATTGTCGACGAGAGAGAGAGAGCCCTTTTTTGGTGGATTTAGTCTCGTTACATATTTATGCAACAGCGGGTGCAATATATGAACTCTGTAATTGCGGCACAAAGTGACATTTACCGTGAATAGTTTTCAGAGAGGGGATAAAAAAGAAAGTTGTCAGAAGACAAAATGCGGAAAGCTGTTTATGTAAGGAAAGTTTTGTATGCCGATACTTTGTTCGTCGTTTACTAAAATAAATGTCATAATTGGTGTATCATCATTCGTCTCGCTTTCACAAATATATTGAAGTTGGATTTTCCCCGTGCAAGTTGCACCTGCGTGCCTCTCCTGTTCAAAACTATCAATAACAAACACACTTGCAAAAATAATGAATGTCTCTGCGAAGCTCGGAATTGGATGGATGTAACGCTGTAATTATTGACGATGTGGGCAAGAAGAAGAAAATGAAAATTGGTTTACTCGAAGTAAACTAAAATGTGAACATATATAAGAAAGGAGAACATCCCAATATGTATACATATTGGCCTCGAATATGTCTAACCCGTTTTCTATAACTTTTTATTAAAAGCTTTTGAAATTGGATCATATTTAATTCAGAGCGTTTTCTGTGACACTTGGAAAACCATGTTTGTGAGGGAGCGTAGTATACCTAAGTACAGTATTTGAAGAATATTATGATTTGTAAACGGAAAGAAAAAGTGGATTATTTTGTCCTTATGGACCTGGGTCAATTAGAGAAAACTACATGAGTTCCTTTATTCTAATGAAAATCGGAAACAAATAAAACATACTGAATCAATCACTCACCCAAAACAGGGCATTATCATCCTAACTGTCATATTCTGCTGCATTTCCCCCATCTCCCTCAACTAGAGTACTTTAGAGATGACCAAACAATCACGATAGAGCACACAATGGCAAAGAAAAAACGGTAAAAAGGAGTCATTATTATTTACACGAAAATTGTAGCAAAAAAGAGGCCATCATGCCCTCCTCATCTTCTCCTGAGTCAGCGAGTCCTTGACTAAAGGGAAACCCATCAAAACCAGGCATGGAGTCATTACTTGCATTGATCATTAAAGGAAAACCGTCTCTCGAAAGAAAGCTCTTTCTCTCTGTGAAAAAAGCGGAGGACTAATGTTGTAATGCGTCTAACACACGATAAGCATTACGTTTATATGAGCAGCGGCCATACCCATCCAAAATGTGCTCCTTAAGACTATGCAAGATCTTCAGCGCTTCATGCACGACGACGCTATATACGTTTGAACGAGAGAGAGAGACGGGGTAATAATACTGCGCATAACCACTTCGTTAAGAGTTTTTCATTTCGATGGGAATACATAATGATGCTGCATCTCAATATGTTGATGATCAGGCACGAAGAGAAGAAGTTGAGCATAAAAGTTACCATCTTACGTTTTATTAATAGTTTACAGAGTAGAAAAAAGTAGGATATATATTCCAATTTTTTTTCCTAACTCGCGAACCTCTTTTCAGCTGATATCTAATGTAGTGTGGTGGTGAAGACGAAGTGAATGTAGTCGTGCTGGACTGCTTTTCTCAATTTAATTTTCACAAACTATTCTCTCTCTCTCTCCTTAAGCTCCTTTTTTCTCTTTAATGTGCTCCCCCTCTCTCTCTTAATGTATTCATTCATGTATTGATTGAACTCATGGGCATGCTATTGAAGAAAAAAAAACAAACTCTTCTTTTTAGTGGTCTAGTCTGGTGTAATGGAAAGAAAGATGCGACTTTTTACAGCGTAGTCACGAATTTCTACTTTGACAAGGGAGAAAAAGTTGTATATTATTATTGCAGTATTGTTTCAGTTTCACACATCTCTTCCATAATGCATAACAAGTTCCTTGCGAGTCGGTGTGTGTGTGTGGCAAAAAAAAATTTTTGCACCACGAGAAAATAAAGAGAATGCCGAGAATATGTTGTTAAAAAGTACTAATTATAAGTGTATACATAAGATACAAAAGAAAATATAAAAATAGGAACAAGTTCAATGCATTCATTAGCTCAAAATGTAGAGCCCATATTAAAAATAATTCAACTCTATTTATGCATAATGAAGTTCAATGAAGGGAATGTAATTTATTTATAATTGGAATATCTTAAATGAACTGTCAGCAGCATGTTTTCCACTATACTTCGCAGCCATCATCATCATCACCATCGCCTTTTGTCAGTCAAATATGTGTGCATATGGCTTCTAGCAAAATTCAAGGTAAAATCGTACATTGTGCTCTTTTCTCTCTCTCTCTCTGGTTTCATTCCTCTCCACTACTCCCCTTAAACACGGATCCCATCTTCAATATTTCAGAGCACAAGTCACTATATATTCCGCTCTCTAAAATCCTACTCGAGCTACACAGTATACACTCTTGTATTATTAAACAGGGAAGTAAGGAAGGAAACCCCCAGTTGTCACATTCATGTATACATGTCCATCTTATAAAAGTCAAATATATTCTTCTTCCAATCGTTTTCAGTAAAAATACAACTTTTATTATTTTTCCCGTTGGAGGAAAGCCGCCGCAGCGAGTAGAAAGTATTTATTGACCAGACATATGTATGACATAGGGCATGCATACGACTTCCCACTGTGAGATTATAACGAAAGAAAATGCCAGGCGCCAATAGCCCAATCTCATATGCCTCACAAATATATGTATGATGATGATATGATTGAATAATCATAATAGTGAATGTTTATTGATTAGACTCATTTCCAGAGAATATGTGGAATAATACCCTGCACAAGAGTAATTTAGACGGATGATTGCTTTTCCCTTTTTTCACCAATATAACCTACCTAACCTCCTTCAATTCAGACATGGCAAATGAGTAACTGCTTCTTCATGTGAGCGAGTATTATTTGTATGTTTAACAAATGAGTCGAGCTATTCACTCCTTCAGACCTAGCTCACTTCCACTTCCCTTATTACTTACATTTATACGTACACATTTTTTATGGGCCATTATTATACATCCAGCTCCGTGCATCGTGTCCTAAATCCGCTCTCCTCGTCTTTTTTTACCCAAATTTATATTATGTTATATTTATGTAGTGTACGTTAGCGTACATATGCACGACGTAGTTAATACCTTTTCCCGTTCGTTACTCAAAGCGAGTCTGGATAAGTAAGTAGTCATTTAGAATCTATCTACTACTCATTTGAAAATATGATGTCTTTGCTCATATCGGAGAGACGACGAAAGAAAAACAATGCTCGAAGGTAGCTTTCTTTAAATATATTTTTTTCGACATAAACACATTGTTTATGAAAGAGCTTCAGATTTTCGACGACAACAAAAAATATATATTTTGGTATGCACCCACCCCTTTATCCTGCATTTATCCATCAAATAAGTAGAGTAGAGAGAGACAACGTTGTTATAAGAGAGGAAATCCGTTCGTTGGAGACTAATGACGATCCGTATTACAGGAGCAATATTCATAGTAATAATAATAATAGTAATAATAAAAGTGATATTACAACGATAATGCACATCCAGCTTTAATATAAGAATAGCAAATATAGATCTTTAAGGTACCGACTTGGAAATGCCGTTGATTTTTTTCCTCGTCGACGATATATATACAATGTTATAGGAGCGTTGTACTACTTTTAGCGTAATATGCAAATGCATACGTAATGTATGAATGGATTTTCAATGAAAGTTTGCATGAATTAGTCCTTGGGGAAGAGCTAGCAGAGTGCACAAGTGTATAACACATATAAAAGTGTTCGTATGCATATCCATGGAATAATACTATGAATGTAAGATTCGTTCTAGTATTTTTCTCTTCCATCGTGTTGCAGTACGAGTTTGCTACTACTGTCCGTTTGCAAGAGAGGAATTGGGATGAGAATGAATCGAGGGAAAGGGGAAAATGCTGCAAGGAGCATTAAGGATTGTCGTTGAACGGTGTAGAGAAGGGAAAGAGCAGACAAGAGAAGGGTCATATAATTTCTCCAAAGCATGCATCTCTCTCTCTCTCTTACTCTAATGCAAGGTAGTGTGAAAACGTATCTCGTGTAGTACGAGTGTAGTATTACTGCCACTATGAGATACTCCAGAGAGGTTCACCGGCATCAAACACATTACAGTACATTTACTCCGTATTTTTTCTCTCTCTCTCTTCTCTGCTCATTCAAACGTTTTTATAGATAAAAACAGACGTGTTTGTGCTTCTTCTAGTAGTATAGATATATACACCGGACCGGCTCAGCTACGATATAATATGTAGTTATTATGTACATAAAAGTTAGAAGGCAAAAGGAAAAACAAGGCTTTAAGTAGGAACATTTATTCTGGCAGTCTCCTAAAAGTATTATACATAAGGGAACAACTAAAAGTGTACGTTTGTCTGGATATACTCTACCATACCAACTCTTTCACTGTATACTTTCAAGGATTCATAATATTCATATGAAGAAAAAGAGGCCAGGCCAGTTCAGTCACTCTTCTGCTCAGTGGTAAAAGTGAATTCAAAAAAGAAAAGTAAAAAATGGAATGCATCCATTCGCAAGGTAAAATATACAAGAAAACTATATCCTCTTCTTCGTGGTATAACGTAAAATGTTACCAAAAAAATTGCCAGATGCAATGTGTACACCACTCTGTATGGACTTGTTTTACATTGTATTTACGCGTGACTAACTTCGTTTCACTATCGGAGCTCTCGTACTGTGTGCTTTCACATTTTTTTTGAAGGAGAGAGACACGACATTCAAGAAGGCGACGTTGGGAAAGAAGGAAGAAGAGAGAGAGTAGAGAGTACGGGAAAATGGTACAAGTAGGGCGATAAGAGTTTTCTACGCAAATACAAAATGTGAATGTGTGAAGTGAGGAGTAGCAGAAAACGGCTAAGCCAAATGCACACATAGCGGCTCGGAGAGAAGCTAACACGACGGTGAATGTTGGCCGGCAGTAGTAAAAAAAATATACGGGGTTGTGAGTACGAGAGTGATACACTATGCCATGCCAGCCAGCTTGTCGTTCGATCCGGATTCTTTCGGTCTCTCGGGTTTTTTTACCTTCTTTTACTACGTACGTTATGTGGTAGTATTATGTAGCACATTTCCTTTCTCTGTACGAAACGACGACTGTGGATCCTCTCCTCCGTCCTACCCACTTTTTTGAATGAATTTTTTGGGCGAAGCTATACACACTATCACCGAAGGCTTTATAGAGCGCATATAAGTAGTCACATCATATCCTTAGTTGTGGATGTATGTACAATAACGATGTTATTGTACAACCTTGGGCAAGTTTTGCATTTACATTTGGATGGGGTTTCATATACACACGAATTTTATGTACAAAAACTATCGCCCTTAATTTAAGCTGGATTTGAGGAAATTCTTTCAAATTACAACTTTTCGCTACAAAATGACTATGCAAATACTTTTTTAAAAGGTTTTATTTATGGGAGCAGCCGATGGAGTAAGAACAGTTGGAAGAATTGGACGCAGAAAAAATTAGGATTGGGAGAATGTGTGCTGAGCTTGAGATGAATTGATGCAAGTAATCTATCATGCGTGCATATTTCCGCTGTAATTAATGATTCCTCAAAAGTTGTAACACGAGCGAGTGCAAGTGTGCTACTCTCTCTCTCTACATTTAACGGGAACATGAGCAGTCAGTCTGGGATTGGATATTGGAATTCATAATTAAAATTCGTTTGACTTCCCCAGCGCATTTGGGCATGCATACATACATTCTACATGCATACATGATGTATTGGGAAAACTGCTCTCTTGTCTCTGGCAATAATAGTAATTTGGTTTGACTAGTGCACATATTACTCTGTACACCGAATGACTTCTCGTTCAAGAAATGCCGTGTTTCATCCGAATTCCTCTGTTTAGCTGCTATATTATTATACCTTTAACGAGCAGATTTTACCAACTTGTGTGTGTGTGTTTCCAGATGCATGCACTATACTATATTCCCCACATGATGCTCAACGTTCGAATCAACATCAAAGGGATCAATGAAAGTTTTTCGGAACATTGAAACTGTTGGGAAATAGTTTGAAAGTTGAAAGCTGCTTGCTCTCCTCTGCTTTTGTCTGCCTTTCTCCTCCCTTCTTCCACTTCTTGCATCTTACATTTCCACTGTTTTGTATACCTAGTAATCAGTGTTATTTCAACTGGAAGAAAAAGAAGGAAAAAGGTTTCAAAATGAAACCAGCTGGAAGTTGTTTCAATCTTCCTCAGCACACATTGAATTCCCCGTATTCTTCAATTCCTGGTACTAATTTTCCTATTTTGGGGATTTGGGTACATCATCCGAGTACTATACTCCATGCATAATTGTGTAGAAAGCGGTTGTGAGCTCTGAGCTCACAACGATCGAGAATATATGTATGCATACTAGTTCTTATATTTATACGCTTAAATTGTGAATCAAATGTTGTTCACATTAATCACTGCAAAATATTTACGTGCCTATTATTTTTTATAGAGAGAAAATTCACTCTAGCTTTCTCATCGACAATGCATTTTTTGATGATATTTAATTTATACAATGTATAACGAAACGAGCGGGTTCGTTCTTGGAA
>JAQFZW010003534.1:0-12675 GCA_034687055.1 Heteromurus nitidus | reverse complement strand
GTGGAAAAATTGCGAAACGTACTTTTTTCGCAGATGTTAGCGAAAACTTGACGAAAAGTAGAGGTGCGTACCTAGCTATAGACGGAGAACAAGGTGCAGAAGTATTGGGTATGACGTGGAAATGGACAAAGCATTTGGCACGGAGTAAATATATTTATCTGATTTGACGATCGATATCTAATTGGAAAAAATTATGAATTGATTTTGTGGAATGGAACGTAGTTAAATGGTGGAGTTCCGTCAATGGAAAAAAATGCTGGGAAGAAAGGCAATTCCAAATCCAAAACTTCGCAAGATTTTGTTTTAGGCTTTACGTATTTCCCCACCTCCCGAATAAAGCGAACCTGTCTGTAGCATTTATCTGTAAAGGGGTTTTAGTGTTGGAAAATTTCCCTTCGCTGTTACAGAATACTTACTTGTAAAAATTATTGTTGGTGATTTTAATTATTTAACTTGATACAAAATTGTGGGAGTATCTCTTTCCTGACACTAACGATAAGTCGGAATAGTCGATAGTCGATTCCTGCCCTAACAAAGGATAAAGCATTGCTTTTCCCTATGATCAGTATTAATATTTAATTAAGTATTTGACATTTGTTTGCGTAAACTTAGTTGAGTGGCATATGTGCAAAATTCTTTTAAAATATTTAACTTGAGTGTATCTAGAACAAGTTTTTATTCCTATATATTTTATATTAGTTTTGAATCCGAAGGAAAATCAATTCATTGGAGTAGGGGCAGAAGTAGTGACTCCAAGTTTGGCATTTCGATTTTGATTTGATTGATTTTTACACAAACGTGATGGCAGATAGGAAAAACTCGACATCGCTTTTATATAAATCGAGCTGACGTTGACATTCCTGCGTACCTACTGAAATTATTAAAATCTACCATTAATTAACGAGGGATACCACCTGGTCCATGACTAACTCGAGTTGTCATTTCGCGTCGTAACAAAAACCCAAGCTACCACGTCTTTCCATTTCATAAGCAATTCGTTAATCGCACAAGTGTAGCCTATTTTTTAAAGTTCGGCAGGATGGTTTTATTCAAAGCAAGCCTGAAAATTCTTTCCTCTCAAATATCTTTCGGTCATGCCCTTGGCATTCTTCCGATAACTTTATTCCGAAGGAAAAAACTCATCAGAGCACATATTGTGGAAGCAAATGGAAGGATTGTTGGTTTCAAGGTTTGGCAAAGCATTTCAGCAATTGCTGTCATTGTATCCATGCTTCAATTTTACCTGACGATGGAAACCTCGAGAGCGAGACCAACAAATAGGAATGAAATCATTGGGAATCTTGTTCAGTCAATTCAGCTACAGTTTCGACTAGGAGGCTTGACCCTGTTGGGAACGTTATATTGGAGTTCCAAGGATATTTGCCAGTTATTGAATTGCCTTAATGGATTCTGTGCTGCAGAACAAGAAGGTATATGTTTTACAAGGATCACATAAATACATGCTATTCGTGCAAAATGGGATAATTATTCTTTAATTTTGTCTGTTTTTATAGCAGTTCGATGTAAACCATATCGGAAAACGGGTTACCTTGAAAGTCTCGTCATTGCAATTATTGTTATGTCGCTTCATAACTTCTCCATTTTGATACCTCTCCTTTCATTCATTTTCCCTTGTGGACAGCAAGTATACCTGAAGTTGTTTTACAACGACGAGGAGCACTGTTCCAGAACTGTGACCTTGACTTATCGCCTATTCCTTTTCCTTGTGGACTACATCTTCATCCTTCCGACAATAGTCACCTTTTGCGTTTTGTTCGCTCTTTGTGGGATGGCCATTGTGAACATAAATCTTGCCTTAAGGATGATTATGTAAATAATAAAAGGGACAAATCATTAACCAAAAATTTATAAGTCAGACTTACATTTGTTTTTGTTTTTTTTTGCAGAAAATTGCAGAAACATTTTCAAGGAAACCAACCGATCAGTCTAAGATTACTCTACAGACAAACTGACATATTATCCATCCTCTCAAATCAATGCTTCCAGCTCCTGTTCATTCCGACCTTGCAATTTCTCGGAGGAGTTGCCGTTATTAGTGATCACTACATCATCATCATGTATTTCGATGTTCTCCCAACTTACGTCATTGTAATCCTCCTGAGTCGAATCGTTGTGACTGTGATGGAATGTGTTGGTGGTTTGGATATTAGTAGTAGACCTATGCAAGTGTCCAAGTCGATTTTGACAAGTTGGACAAGGAGTTCAGCAGGGAATAGGGAAACCAACAAATTTGTAAAATCTTGTAAACCAATTGCGTTGAGAATGGGCCCATTTCATAAAATCGATAAGTTGCGGGGACCTGCTTTTATCAGATTTTGCTTACAGAGGATATTCTTCTTCGTTGTGAATACAAAATATTCCTGAGGAGAAGGTAATGAATGAAAATAAAAGCGATTGACCTTGGCTTTGACAAATCTGGCAAATAAAAGCAAGTTTAATTTTATAAATGCATAAAACAGCTCAAATTTATTAAAAGGCTACTCTTTCACTTTCATGTTTCATGCCAAAATGGCCGAGTTCAAAAAATAATCCCTTCATACATATATTCCGGTATTCCCTGATTTTGATTGTTTGTGTCCAAAGTAGTCGGGTATACGAATTTATAATTTGTGCTTGTAATTTCTCCACCCGAAAAAATTGCACGTATTCAAGTATTCAGCCATATTAAGCATAGTTGCTTTGAAGTTAATTTTGATTTTTGATTTGATTGATTTTTTGTAATGTGGAAACAGAATGAATGAATGCCATTATTGATATTCTCATACTTTGCACCAAGTTCATGGAAATGAAGTGCAAGTACCGTGAAACTTGCTAGATATTTAACTGGATGCTTGAGAAAATTCAGAACTTGACCTGCGATTTGACTCGAGTATCTTTGCAATTAAATGTGTGAGCCTGTCTGGATGATGAATGATGAAGATGTTGAGGACGTAAAGAGTTTTCAAGTCGAAGCGATTGCAAACTTGTTTTTTATATAAAAACATAAATTTATCTGCCATTTCTGCGTAATGATAAATCCATTTCTCCTTCTGCTATGCTGGAAGTTGTAATTTCTTTAAAAATTAATACACACAACGGGTCTTGTTTCTGTACTTTTGTACCCTGCATCTAGGCGAGGCTTACATGGTAAGGAGGGATGGATGATCACAAATTCAATGAATTTTAACTATGCTAGTTTTATGGAGAATGAGAATTTTAACGATGAAAGATAATGTTTTATGCCAACAGTTTCTATATTCGTTTATATCCTTAGCCGACCTCAGCTTGATTACCGGCATATTATGTAAACACTGCGAGTAAGTTACGTTGTAAGAGATTACCAAGATTCTATACGACGAAATGAAACTTGATAACCAGAAAATATGATATAAAAGCAGCCGGCAACGATCTAACTTAAGCTAGTGCAGAACAGCAGAACAGGAAAGCACGAAGCTTTTACCTTGACGTTGCTTTGAATATAATTTTTTCCAGTGTCTCTTTCAAATTCACTGAAAGTTCAATAATAATGGCGTGTTCTTCTGTTTTCTCCACGCACACCAATTTTACAAAAGCTCTCCTTCACTTTCTGCTCGTATTGCACTTTATCCCGAGCTCTTTCAGCCAAAACACATTTGAAGAGAAATTATGCGTCGTTCTCCACTCCGAGCCGAACTTCGAAGGGGACCAACTCCCGTTCAAAGACGGGGATCACTCCGTAAATGTAGTTGAGGACCAGAGCATGTGGGATGACGGCTGGAACACCACGGGTTCACTCACAATTCAACCGAATTGTGCAATCAGGATTTGCAACGAGTCCTATTTCGACGGAAAATGTGAAGTATTGAGACAAGGCCAAGAGGCAAACTTTACACTTGACTTAGTGGCTTCCATCAGTTGCGGCTGTGAGAAGGTAACATCAACTTTTACAATAAAAATTTTAAAGAATGAGTCATTTAATAAACATTTAAGCCAATATGGTTCATGCATTATAATTACAAATTATTTATTTATGACAAAATCAGCAATGCAACTGTTCCGATATCCACATGAAGAAGTCGGCCTGTGCCAGGGGTTATCTTGCGGGTGGCTGCCAAACATGCAATTCCCTCTACACTACGTTCATTAATGAATCGAGTTTCATTCCAGAAGAATTTTATGGCAAAGTCGAAGCTCTGAGATTGAGGAAAGGTTGCTCACTCACCACCTTCGAGGAAGAAAACTTTGAAGGAGAAGAAAATACGTACGAGGAAGAAGTAGTTGAGGTAATCAACCTTTTGTTAATTCATACCTAAAATATATATATTTTTAGCAAAATGAGAACTTATTTCATCCAAACATTTTGCAGAGTGACATAACCCCATTCCGTTCGTATGAGTGCACATGCAATGATGACGAGTATGTACCAAAAGTGAAACCACCAAGGCCCTCAACATGTAATAATAAAATCAATTTTGTCAATCGGAAGAAGTCTAATTTTTATTTCTAGTCACACTGATTTAGAAGTTTAGAACTGTGGATTAGTTAATATATGTTTATTGACTCCTTTTTTTCTTCACAGTTCCTCCAATGATCGATATCCCAACGAAATTCGATGACATTCTCAAATTACTCGCGAACCAAAATTACTCCACTCACTCGGGTTTGCAAGCGGCACGAAATTCCTTTATTAAGAAGAGGAGCTCAAAAAACGCGTACATTCTCCTTCTGGGCACAACGGGTTCTGGAAAGAGTAGCGCTGTAAGTTAATATGAAATGATTATATATGCTATTTTGATATGAAATATCCCATGAACATGAAGCTCGGTTGAAGATCTCACATTTTACCATCTCCCCTCCTACAGATAAACTTACTCTTCGATAACCCAAACGTGACGAGAGTTGGAGATATCACGTCGACTACCACAGATATACAGTCAGTGTTCAGAAAAATGTGTCTTTAATTTTTTGCTCTAGATCTGACATTACTATTTATTTGAATGTACTTTTAAAATGTCACCTTTTCACTATTTTTATACAGTGAGTTTCGGATCCCCGTTCCAATTGACGAGTTGGGCATCTCGAACACAGAACTGAGAGTGATCGACACCCCTGGCCTTGGTGACACTCGCGGTATGGATCAGGATGCGAAATTTTTGGCAACGCTCGAGAACTTCCTCAATTCTCACGAGGAACTAAAGGACAGGATTCCGAACGTGGTACTCATCTTCCACAAGTTCAACGACAACCGGTTCGGAGGAAAAGGAGCCAGCTTCGTCAAGATGATCCGCGGATTTGACAGCTTCCGAGAAAGGCTCACCGATGAAAATTACTCGAACGTGATATTCGTCCTCTCCCACTTCTGCTCAGAAACAAAGGCAACAGTGCAAAGGCCAGAGAAGAGATTGGCCGCATTCAAAAATGTCATCGATGCCTACAGCCTGTTCCCCAAGCCAACTCTAATTTCTGTCGCAGAGAACAAAGGAAAGGACCAGAGTCTTCCAATGGTCAACGGCTACTTTAAGCTTCCGAATAATGAATATTATCCCCGGAATTTGTTCGAGAAGTTGGAGGTTGTTACTAAAAAGGGCGGCGACATGATTGGGCTCGGCGTTTTCAGAACGGCCTTCCGAGACTCGGAGGATTTCAATGTGACTTCGAGCACATTCAGACTGACGAAGGGAAACTCGGACAAGGTTCAAAATTACCTTACCATCCTCACGGACGGAATATTCGACGTGGAAAATACGAACATGTCGCGTCATCTCAGGAGTGTGTGGGATGAGCAAGTTGACAACTCGTTGAAAAAGGACTTCCCCCAGTCTTTACAGTATCTCCAGAAGATTCTCAACTTGCGCAACATCAACACAATGGACGACGTTCCGAGAACGACCTCCGCCATTTTGGAATTGCTCACAGCCATCAAGCATGACAGAGCGACGAGAATGCTTCTTCAGAAGGCTTTGGGATTGACGCCACCATTGTTTCCGCACAACACAATTGCAGGTTTCAGCTACAACGTGTTCAAGGACGCGCCCCTCTCCACGAGTCCATTTGTTATGGGAGACGTACAACCATCCGACATTGGGTTCATGCTTCCAAAAAGTCTGACCGCCAACTTGAATCCAATGCCCAAAGAGCACTTCCATATCATTCCAAACCAGGACGACTATTTACACCTTCGGCTGCGCAGTCTTGGGATTGATGGGGAAATTGCGAACCAGAGTTTCACTGGCCAAATAAAGCCAGGTCACAACATCAGGGGAATAGCGCTGAGAGAAGATGGTTGTAGCTTGAGTGCGGTCCGCGAATTTCGCCTTTTCGACATAGTTGTCAATGACAGGTTGGATCTCACCCCGGAATTTAAAACGATGGTAAAAGGTTTACCCATTTTCAATAACTCCGACCACGAAAATGTTCAGAAATGGAATAACTTTTTTAACGAGTATGGCACTCACGTTGTCCGCTCCGTCCACGGAGGGGGTTCCATCGAAATCCGGGTTGAGAGTGACAAGCCTTTCAATTCAGACACAGCTAAAGTCCTCTTCGACTTGGTGAAATTCGCCGAAGAAATGTCATTCATTGTTGCTAATGTGAAGGATGGTGATGAAACTCAAAACTTAACTTCTTCCGGCTTCCATGAAGGTCTCACACATTCCCTCATTTTTACCGGAGGTGACCCTTCCTTTCACACAAATGATCTAACCAAGATGTCCATCGAGCAAGCGGGTAAATTGGTGGAGAACTGGAAAAAATCTTTAAAATATAGTCCGTCCATTTTGGGAACTGAAATGAGACTCATTCCGATAAGCCAAATTGCTCGAAAGGTTGGGCAGAACTACTCCGCCGAAATTGAGAGGGCAACTCGCATCAAGTTCAACTCGTCGTTGATATACGACCCACCCAGGAAAAGTGGAGGTCACGCTCCTGATCGCGACAATACTCCGCTTGTCATGATGGAAATGATCCAGAAGATGACAGAGGCTTCGGAGAAGAGGATGGAGAATCTCATGCTGGAAATGAAGAAGGCTGAGCTAGCCAATCAAGAGTATCAACGAAAAGCGGAAGAGAGGGAGAGGGAGTGGAGGAAGCAGCAAGTGCTTCGGGAAGACCAGTTGAGAAAGGAGCAACGTGAGTATCAGGACAAATCAAATGCGCAAAGAGAAAAGTGGCAGCGAGAAGCGGAAGAGAGGCGAACCGCAGCCGAGAAAGAAAGGCTACGAATGACAAGTGAATTCCAAAACCAAACCAGACTGGCACAAGAGGCTTCAGACAAAAGGATGATGCAACTTATGAAGGAATTGGGAAATCGTCCAACCCCTCAACAATCATGTAGATGGTATGATGTTATTTGTCATGTTGGTTTGTAACAAAGGATATAAGTCCTAAACCCCACAGTACATTACTCGTTTTCATTTATCGCAAATATCTGGATTCCAAGTATGCTACTATAAACGTAGGTTTTTGACTGTGAAGGTGTTAAAAGTAGTATTAGTAAAAGTAGTAAAAAGTGTTAGAGCTTTGATAAATGTAAAAAGGCTCAACTATCACTTTTTACTTAAGTTAACCCTAATATCCTACATAAATCTCCAGTAATTTTTAATTCTCTACTTCTATCAGCACATTTACATGTATTTATACGAATGTCAAACGAGCTATTTCCATTCTGAAGGCTGCTTGCATAAATAATTAACAAAAAGCAAGGCGATAAGTTATTACGTTATTACGTCATCTTTGTTTGATATAGATTTAATATTTAATGTATATTTTGCTGAAGTTGCGAAGTCCAAGAATAATAAATGTATAAACTTTCATTATCAGATCTGGGAAAGGTTTCCTTTCCAATTTTTTAGTTTTTAACTACATTGATTTTTCTTATCGAATGGTTGAGTGTGACTACTGAGCTGAGCAGCAACTTAAATTAATGATGCTCATAATCACTAAATCCCATCGGCACAATCAAACGGCGATAGGGCCAAACTCAGGTTAATATAAATTCAATATTTGTGAACAAACAAGCAAGCCGACGATGATGATTCTTAGCAGCTTGTGGAATAGTTCCTTTGCACCTGCTACTGACATTGCACACGTTCATAATTAAAGGCATTAATTGCCAAGGATGGTTTGACAGGCGACATATACACCGCACCAATCGCCTGTCCAAACAGGACATGTTCCAAAATTATCATGGATTCCCCCACGTGTGCCTTGCTATACATATATTGGAAGCATTCTTCACTCCAACTATAATTGGAGTACGGAGTTACAAGTGAAGTAACCCTTGAGTAGACCCTTGAATCACATTTCAGAAATATTTAGCAACATGGTTCTACTACGGGCAAGCTTAGAAATTGTTACACTCCAAATGTCAATCGGCTACATGTTCAGAATTCTTCCGATCACTACGTCTCAACACAAGAATTTCCTCACAGTGCACTACTTTCATGAGAATAGATCACGATTAGTTCCCTTAAAGGTTTGGCTAAGTGTCTCCTTTGGAACCACGGGGTTCACCCTCTGCCAGTTGTACCTCAGCACGAGAAATTCATCTCTAAATGCAAATAAGTACAATGTCATTGGAATTTTGTTACAAGCCATTCGACTTGAATTTAGAATTGTCGGGTTTTTGCTACTGTTAACATTTTACTGGAGATCTGCGGAGATTTCCCATTTGCTGAATTGCCTTCATCGTTTTTGTGTCTCGGAGCAAAAAGGTAAACTTGACAAATACTTTTTAAGCAATGCACAAAATTTCATAATGAATTAATTTTTTTTAAATAATGATTTATTCAGAACTCAAATTCAAACGAAGTATGAAGAACCGCTACATTGAATCAATTACAGTAGCTGGAATAACATTGACCATGCACAGCTTTGGAGTACTTATTCCACTAATTGTCTTCATTTTTCCGTGTGGTCAACAAATATTCTTGAACTTATTTTATGGCGATGAGGACCACTGCTCCAGTGCAATATCCCTCTCTTTTCGCACTTTCCTGTTTCTCTTGGAATATGTTTGTATTCTGCCAAGCGTGATTACATGTTGTGTCTTAAGTGCAGTCTGCGTCATGGCCATGGTCAACTTAAACTTTGCGTTAAGTATGATTAAGTAAGTATTTTATCAAGTATTCATATTTACATTCACCGAATGAGTTAATTCGCAAAAAATAATTTTTTGTAGGAAACGCTGGAAAACGTACTTGAGCTCAAGTGCACATCTCCTCACTCTATTTTATCGTCAAACCGAAATATTTTCCATTCTCTGCAACCAATGTTTCCAACAGCATTACTTTCCAGCTTTGCAGTTTCTCGGCGCTGTGGCCATAATTAGCGACCATTACACAGTCATAGTTTACGCCGATGAACTGCCAGGATTCCTCAAAATGATTCTGATTTGCCGAATTCTAGTGTCCACGACAGCCTGTTTTGGTATAATGGACATTGCGAGTAGGCCCATGCAAGTTTCTAAGATCATCCTCAGCAGCTGGCTGAGAAGTTCGAAAAATTGTAAGGCAACCAATAGGTTTCTGATGTCGTGCAAACCGATTGCTTTGAGGATGGGACCCTTTCATAAAATCGATAAGATGAGGGGACCTGCCCTCATCAGATTTTGTCTGCAAAGGATATTCTTCTTTGTTGTGAACACCAAGTATGCATGAAAAGTTAGCTGGCTTTGTATCGTAATGAAAATTTTCATACAATTTACAAATTGAGGGGATCAGCCACGCAAAAGGTGTTGTGTGCCACGTGCGGTTTATACATCACAGTGAACAGGCGGAATTTGTCGTCGCATTAATTAGCATGCTGTTCAGATGGGACGGTCGTATCATAACTACTCATATGTTATATAATAAATATCCATCATAAGGTACTACCATAATTTATCATCGTAGCTATCTGTGGCTATGTTTCGGTTTTAAAATCTAGGGAAAACGTCAATTTTCCCTTGAAACGTTAATTTCATACAAATTCTCAATTATAATGAAAGCTTATGGGTCTAAAATTATGAAGGGCATAAGGCATAATACATTTCCTCCAATTCCAATCCAGAAGAACATTGCATGGTAATCGATTTTCTGCTTGAATAATTTTCTGCCTGGCTTGAATAATATTAGCCATCCATATCACCTTAAAGGACTACGGGCATTCAGAGCTGTATATTATAGTGTCTTGTCTGAGCTATATCTAATTTTGGTAGCATAAACTCGTGTCCTGTTTCGCTAATCTTTGAAATGTTTGTCTCACAAAGTGCTTTTGACTTACTGGCACATCAAATCAGGTTCGGAAACATGCTCAGGACCCTCCCAATAGTGATAAAATCGAATGGACGGGAAGTGATTTGTACACCAATACGAAAAATGCACCTCCACATATTTTACTTGTGGAACATCATCCCAATACTAGCATTTGTATTCAACTTGCTTCAGTTTAAAGACGATATGATGGCTGTCATCGACAAGTCAGAAACCTTCATATTCATTCGCGTTCTTTTTCAATTTGCAAAGCTGCAGTCGAAAATGGCCGGTCTGGTCTTCATGTGGCTGCTATATTCAAACCAACTGGAAATTTGCCAACTGATCAACTGCGTTTTACACTTCGGTGTACATGAGAAACAAGGTAAGTGGTGAATTCATTACCCTCAACTTTAAATGACATGCAATTTTTCAAATAATCGTTTCGTTCATTTTCCAGAGTTTCATTGGAGGAAACTCAAAAAGGAGTATTGGGAAACATCACTCATCGCTATCATAATTATTTGTGCCAATATATACACGTTACTTTCTCCATTCCTATCTGCCATTTTCCCTTGTTCCCAAGAAATCTATCAGCAACTGTTTAGTGACGAGAAGAATGCATGCTCGACCCCAGTTTCATTTCAAGTTCGAGTAGCACTTTACTTTGCCGAATATGTCCCCTTGCTTCCAATGAACATTGCAGTTGGAGTTGTCGCACCACTTGTCATTTTGGCTTGCAACAATATAAATATTTCTCTGGAGATGATAAAGTATGTTACCAACCATCAATCATTGATTCAAGTGTACCATTATTCAAATAGAATAGTAAGACAATGTCTTTAATTCCTTTACAGAAATGTGTGGAAAAAACAGCCCCGTGATAAGGCATCAAGGGTAATCCAGCTGTTTTATCGGAAGACTGAAATATTCACAATTCTTTTTAACGATTGCTTCCAACAATTCTACGTTCCTACCGTCCAGTTTCTTGGCTCAACTGTGATAATCGCAGATCACTACTGTCTCATCATATTCTTTCATATGGTTCCTCTTCCGGTATCGGCTTGTATCGTTTTCAGAGGAGTTATGTCTCTTATTGCCTGTATGTCCATTTTGCATATAGCATCCCGCCCGGTCGAAGCCTCTACACGTATTCTGAATGAGTGGAAAAGCTGGAGAAAGTCTTCCTCTTTGGGGAAATTTGCCAAGACGTGTAGACCGTTGGCTTTGAGAAATGGAAGTTTTCATATAATTGACAAATTGAGGGGACCAGCCATGCTAAGATTTTGTGTGCAACGAGTGTTCTATTTAAGTGTGAACTCGCGGAAGTTATCGCCGTTGTAAATATGATGTTGTGTATGGTCTTTATATAGCTTGTATTAACTATTTTAAAATTTACTTGATTAACGGGTGAAATATCTAATTATTATTTCACCAAAATACAATGGTCATATATGTACAATTTTAAATATATCTAAATATAGAATCTGGGAACCGAATTGCCAGCGAATTTTTTATCGTTCAACAAAACTGCGAGTCGAAAATGTTGAGTTTCATAAAGAACTACGTGGACATGTTATGTTTATTGATGAAAAAGAGGTAGATAATTTTGGGCTGAATAAGGCTTGACGAAATAAATGTTGAATTTCTCCCACTATCAAACGGACTCCAGGAATCTACGGATAAATTATTTTTAAATATACGATATGGTACGCCACAACGAACATGAAACATGACATCGACATGTAACGTTTATTCATTGATCAATTTCTTCATTTTCACACTCAAATGCAAAAATGCGTTCCACGAAACTTGCTTTCGATATACTCACGTTCCAAATTAAATTCGGAAACATGTTGAGGATGTTACCGATTTCATTTCACCCAGAAAGCCAGGGCATTCTTTATCCACAGACTGTCCCTTCAATTGCATTATTAAGGAGGTTCAAGAAAAGTGTATATTTTTATTAGTGCTGGAATGGAATTGTGACCTTGACTGACCAAGGACTTGGGAAAATGAAACATACCTCACGCGATTAAGAGGCACAGTTAATAGCAATAATTAGCAGAGACGAGATTATTTTGACAACACATAATTATGCATATAATCTGTAGATTGATCTTGATCTGTGGCATAAAGCTAATCGAAACAAATAAATTTAGACGGAAGTTCATTAATGTATGCACATAATTAGCAGTATCTCTTTCATGAACTTCACACATTATTTTGTCATTTGGGTTCAGGAATTGGATGTCAGTAACATGTAACATATAGTTCTAGCATGTTGTCAATGCACCATTATAAAATACAATTCGGTCTTTATCTGTTGTCGGTTGATACAGGTTTCATTATTACGATGACCTTAACCCATGCTCATAATATAATACTGTTAGTTAGAAGTAATTTTAAAATCTAACATAATAAATAATTGGCATTAGTATCAAAAAGTGTTACTAGGAACCAGGCA
>JAQFZW010003533.1:0-12675 GCA_034687055.1 Heteromurus nitidus | reverse complement strand
TCGCTTCAGGTCCCACACGTCCTGCAGGAACCCACCTTCCAGTGGCAAGGTCCATCTTCTCAATCACGTATGCGGTCACAGGCTTGCCACCATCATCCTCTGGCTTGTCCCAGTGAACCTTGGCGGCATTCTTGGTAACGTCGGTGACCTTCAGAGGTCCCTTAGGTCGGCTGGGAGCGCCCAACACGACCAACTCAACCTCAGCCTCGTCCTTCCCGTGCTGATTTGTTGCGACAATCTTGTAAATTCCGTTATTTGCTCGGATGGCTTCTTTGATGTCAAACTTTGTGTTGTAGTCGACATTGATTATTTCAATATTGGACTCGGAGACTTCTTTCTCCTTGAAAATCCATTGGACCTTCGGTGGCGGCTCGCCCTTGATGTTCACGTCGAGCCTGATCGCCTTGCCAACTTTGACAACGGTCTGCTTCAGATTTGTTCTGTCAATGCGGGGCTTGAGTGCCCTGTGCTTCGCAATGTGAGGATTGGTGGGGTCAGATGCAGGGCTCGGCCCAGCTTTGTTCACGGCAACGATCCTGAACTGATACTCGCCTCCTTCCTTCAAGTCTGCCACTTTGGCGGTGAGCTGATCTCCAGCCACTCGCAAGCCTTTTCCCACTCTGGCTTGTACTTGTCCTTCTTCTCAATAATGTATTTGTCAATGGGTGCCCCTCCATCGGATTTGGGCGCCGTCCACTTGAGGTCAACGCTGACATTGTCATAATCTGTAATGTCTGGCTTTCCTGGTTTGCCTGGCTCATCGAAGGGATTCTTGGCGGTGATTGGTTTGTCTGAGACGAGGGGATCGGAGTCGCCCTCGTCATTCACGGCCACAACCCTAAACTGATACTCTTGTCCAGGGACGAGTCCAGTTACTTCAAAGAACGGAGGCACTTGGTTGCCCGGGCATTTCCCAACGCGAACCCACCTCTTCGTCGCCATGTCCATCTTCTCAATTTCATATTCTTTGATGGGAAGACCACCATCATCCTCTGGCTTCTCCCAGGCGAGCTTGCAGCCTTCATTGTGAATGTCGGAGACCTTGAGAGGTCCCTTGGGTTGACCGGGCTTGCCCAAAACGACAAATTCGACGGTCTCCTGGTCAAATCCGGACGAGTTCTCCGCTCTCAGAGTGTACTTGCCTGTGTCGGATCGCTTGCAATTCTTGATGGAGAAGTCAGTGTGGTACTCTTGGTTCTCGATGGAAATCCTCTCGGAATTTGTGAGGGCTATTCCATCCCTCCAGCTCCAGGTGAGTTCTGGTGGCGGCTCGCCAATCACATCAACTTTCCAAGTGTGATTCCGTCCTGCTTTCACTGTGATATTCTTGAATTGTTCGCGGTCAATTCGAGGCTTCATGAACCTGTGCTTGCAGATGTGATTGGGCGTTGGCTCTGAAGGTGGCGACTTGCCCGCTTTGTTGACGGCGATAACGCGGAAGCTGTACACTTGCTTCTCTCGAAGTCCGTCGACAACACACTTCAGCTCAGCATCGGGGGTTTCCAGGACTTGCTGCCAGTCTACGGTCAGCTTGTCCTTCATTTCAATAATGTAATTGGTGATCGGCCGACCACCGTCATTTTCAGGCTTCTTCCAAGTGAGAGTGACACTCTTGTTGTCGTAGTCGACAATGTCTGGCTTGCCCGGGGCGGAGGGCTCATCGTAAGGATTCTTGGCTGTGATGGGCTCATCACTTTCCAGTGGCTCCGACTCGCCTTCCTTGTTCACCGCCTTCACCCTGAACTTGTACTTCTTTTTCGGCGTGAGGCCATCGACCTTGAATGAGCTTTCACCGGGACCCACTTCTCCAGCTGGGATCCATCTTCCAGTGTCCATGTCCATTTTCTCAATGACGTAGCCAGTGACTGGAGAGCCTCCGTTGTCTTCTGGCTTCTTCCAGGCAATTGTGATGTGGTCGGCGCGAACTTCTTCCGCTTTGAGGGGGCCGCCAGGACGGCTGGGCTTGTCGAGAACGACAACATCTCCAACGGACTCGCACGTTCCGGACGAGTTGGTCAGAGTGAGCTTGTATTTGCCAGAGTCGCCGCGAACCGCTTTGCGCACTGTGAGCACAGAGTTGCGCTCGTACTGCTCAATTGTGACCCTGTCGCCGGAAGGTCGGATTTCACTTCCTTCCAAAGTCCAGGACACCTCTGGCTCGGGCTCGCCTTGGTACTTGATGTCGAACTTGATAATTTGTCCCTTCTTCACGACAATGTTCTTCAGCCCTTCCCCAACGATGTACGGCTTGACGAAGCGAGATTTTGCAATGATTGGCTTGGAGGCGTCAGACGGCTCTCCAGGGCCGGCTTTGTTGACTGCGCGAATGCGGAACTCGTACTGCTTCCCTTCGGAGAGCCCGTCAACGGTCGCCTTTTCCACGGCTTGGTTGACCTCTTTGGCGGGGACCCAGTCCTTGCTGAACTTTTCCCTGTATTCAATGACGTAGCCGGTGATTGGAGCACCACCGTCATCTTCTGGCTTCTTCCAGACGAGGTCAGCATGGTCCTTGTCCCAGTCGACAACGTCCACTCCGGTTGGTTTACCGGGCTCATCTGTGATTTAAAAATAATTAAATATTATATCACAAATTGTTAAGTATTAAAAATGATTTGTCCTTTGATTAATCTCAACTTACCCCAAGGATCTTTAGCAAGCACCGTTTTGGGATAAGTAATAGGCTCAGAAGGTCCGAGCTTATTCACAGCTCGCACTCTGAACTTGTACTCTTTGCGATGGACAAGATCCTCGACTTTGTAAGTTGTCTCGTTGGGGGCAACTTCGGCGACGCTGTGCCAGCCTCCCTTCACACTGAGGTCTTGACGCTCGATCAAGTACTGGACAAGGGGACTGCCGCCGTCGTCCTTGGGCGGTTGCCACGTGATCACACAAGAACTCTGGAAGATTTCACTTACTTCCATCGTTACTGGTGGTTGCGGCACATCTGCGAACGAAATATAAATAAATAAAAATTCAAGATACTTTCTCCGGAGAAAAGGGGAAAGTAACTTTGTTCGACGTTACCTTGGAAGTTGATATTGATTTCGCGAGTGTCTTCTCCTTGAGCATTGCTGATCTTCAGGGTGTACTTCCCTGAGAGCTCGCGAGCAGGCTTTTTATACTTGAAGTCAACTCTGTCCTCGAGGACAACCACTTCCACTTCCTTCAACTGCAACACTTTCCCGTTGTGAATGAGTTTCCCTTCGACTGGGGACTGCCTTGTTCCCGCAACTGTAATCGTCACAAAATTCCAAAAATTAATGTCAAACTGAAATTTATTCCAAATTTTATATTCAGCATGAATAAACATATATTTTTACCAGAGTATGGAACATTGAAGACAAGAGGCTTGGAGGCAGGTCCTTCCACTTTCCCGTCGAAATTGATCTCGGGCTTGTTTTCACCCTTGACGACGGTGAGCTTGCAGTTGGACGAGAGTCGATTGGATGTGCACACAACTTCGCCACTGTCCGACAGTTCCGCTTTGTGGAAAATGAGCTGGTGGCGACCACCACCGAGATTCTTCAGCTCGACCCTCTCATTCTCCACGATTGGCTCACCATTTAGAGTCCATTCTGTTGTGGCCGTTTGGTCGAGAAGCTCGACTTCGAGGACGATCCTCTCCCGCTCGATACCATGAGTGTCCTTCAACTTCTTATTGAAGTTGTTGCGGTCTAAATAATCCAAACAAAAGCCCACCTCATTAAAATCAAGTCCCCCTCCCCACCCTCAAAAATGACATTTTCTCTTGAAACATTTAGAAGTAATTTGTGTACATTGCACAACAAGTTCTCCTTCCGTCTCATCCGAGTTTGATCTGCACTGAATAACTCCGGCGTCCGCAATTTTGACATCTTTGAAGACGAGCTTCCTCTTCCGCCCATCCTTCACGATCTGCACCCGCTTGTCTGCCTTGATTGGCTCTCCATTTCGGAACCACTGCACGTCCCCGTCGTCCTCGTCCAGCTCGCATTCCATGCAGACGTAGTCCTTCTCCGTGGCTTGGATGCCGAGCAACTGCTTCACGAAGCGGAACGGCCACTCCACAACCTTCAAGTCAGTTTCCGTCTTCTCCTCTTGCTTGTCAATCTTGCAAGTGTACTTGCCCGCGTCCGAAAGTTTCGGCTTGCGGATGATGAGCCTGCAAATGCCCGTCATGTCCTTCGAGATTTCGTAGTCGTCTCCATGAGTCAACTGCTTGTCGCCGTAGAACCAGGACACCATGGCGCGCCCATTGCTCACCGTACACTCCAGCTCGACTTCCCGGTTGCAGTAGCCGTCTGTGCGGCGGTTCAGAGGCCGAATGAACATGTAGGTGGGGTCGGACTCTTCCACAGTCAGGAAGGCTTCCGACTTGATTCCGTTGATTTCGCAGGTGTACCTGCCCATGTCCTCCATTCGAGGGTTGTTGATCACCAAAGTGTACGACTCGTTCTCCACCTTTATCTTGTACTTGTTCCCAATGAACAATTCCTGGAAAGCACAATGCAAGCCCGTGTTTAACTAATTTGTCCGATTTAAGATTTTAAAAATTGATTTACAAAAATTCAACTCACGTCTTTGCGGCAATACCATCTCGCCCTGGAGTTACCCTTTGAAAAGATGGCTTCGAAGGTGACCTTCTTCTCCTTGCCTTCCTTACAGTATTGGTCCACTAGTGGTTTTTGGAATGAATCTGTCTTCTACAATTGGTCCGGATGGGGAATAGGATAGTACGACAATTAACATCAAATTCATACACACACAATTAAAACAGAGTTTCTTCTCTGAGAGAAGCAATCTTGTAAAGCGCTCACGCTAAACTGATCATTTTATTTTCGCTTTTTGTATATCAAACACTGTGAGCTCAATTCCCACACTTGAGCTCAACAAAGGCGATTTTAAAATTGGTTTAGAAAAATATTTTCATTCAATTCAAAGATTAGATTTCTCAGCCAGATTTTTTTGCATCGTTTATTAGAAACTGGAAGATAAAAAGGAATTTATCAATTGGCCATTTTTTTATTTTTTAGTAAGAATCGATGATATTTACAGTGCTGCTTGTGGTGACGATTTTTTTCAAAAAAAAATCAAGGTTTTGTATGAAAATGTTCGAGAGTCGCTCTCGTATAAAAATTGTGATATAGTTTTTGTGAGAAAAACGTCTTGGTTGAGACAGAAGTGCTGCCTGTAAAAATGGATTAAATGAAGTGTTCCCATATTCGAGGTAAATGTCTCGTCGTTCTGAAAAGAAATGAAAGGGAAAGAAGAAAGAAGAGAGAGAGAGAAAGAAAGAAAGAAGAGATAAAGAAAACAATACAACATAAAAATAAAACAACAGAAATTAAAATAAAACAGAAGAAAAAATGTCATGTCCCCAGTAAAACAGGGGCTGAAAATGATGCTCTCGAAAAGAGACAGAGAAGAAGGAAGAAGATTTTCTTAAACAAAAAAAACACTTAATGATGCTCTGCTATCAGCAGCATTCTCATAAAAATACATCATTTATAAATTTAGACAAAAAAAATGTACGACGAGTCCAGGTTCCAACTCCGCGGTTCCTGGAATAGTATTCCATTCCGATCCAAATGTTTGGATGGGATTCCTTAATTTTAGTAGAAGCGATTTATTAGTTGGGATGTTCATGTTCATCATGCCATCATAACAAGTTCAACCTGAGTAGTCGTTAATTAATGAAATCATGGTTGCGTTTTCAAGAATATTTTTTAGTAAAAGAAGAAAGGATATTACAGCATCCGAGCGGACAAGAGAGCTTATCATATTTTGTTGTGTGTTTTTTGTATAGTCAGTCAATCTTGATTACAAAGAAGCACGGGCTGCGGAATGTGAACAACTATTTACTGTCAGTATTTCACAGTATCAATTCATCATTGCCAAATACGAACATTTTTATCGGAGGGGAGGAGAACAAGAAAATCCATGTCTTTGAGGATTTTTTTGGAGGAGAAAGACCCGCATGCTTACAATACCAAATTCAGAAGGTACATAGTAGCATGCGGTATTAATTTAGAGAGGAAAGTGCATTTTTTGGAGGCATTCCTTCTTGCTTACAAATATTTATTACAAATAATTATTCTATTAAATTAAAATCAAGTGAAATGAGTTGGACGTTGGACTGGACTTTGTATGTACTCTTTGAGATAAAGAGCGCTAATTTAACCATATTTCATTTAAGATTGTTAAGATAATTTTTAATGACACATTTTTTATTTATATTTTTTTGTGTCAGCTCAGTTGGAGGAGGGTGGAGTGTGTCTGTGAACGATTTCAGTTAAGAAAACGCACGTGCTACATTGTAAACTGATTGATTGACCGCAAATAAAGAAATATTTTTTAAACTCTCCTCTTCGCTAAAAATGAGAATTGGGAAATTCTCCATTTCACTCTTTCGAGTTCGAATGCCAATCACACGTATTTACAGATTCTCTCCGAGAAAATCGCATAAAAGAAAAAAAGGAGAGAAAGTTTTGTGGTGATTTGATTGTGTTGAAGCGAGAGAGAAAGAAGAAGAAGAGAGAGAAAATGTAAATTGTGTAACTCCAACCTCCTTCCTATGTAAAGGTTGAAGAACAGGCCAATCTGGAATTACATCTGCCAGGAAGGACGATCTCCTTGACGAAGGCCCTGCACCAGGCTGCATTACAACACGTTAAGTTACTACTAATCACTGGACAAAAATGTAAAGTGCTTCACACTCTGGCACTTGACTAAAAAAACAACAAGTCTACTAAATTCAAGTATTCCAAGACTTAAAAAAACCAGATCCAAGGGAACTGTGTGAACCACCTGTTCATGGATGGGATAAAGGGGTTGCCGACAAAAGGGATACATTTAATAAAAATCTAGAAATAAGATAACTACATCAAGCAGTGAGGATATACAAGAGAGAAAAGGAGGAAAGTGATGATCGGACTCGGACACGATTTCCCACATTCCACGTACATAAAACAGACATACATTCCATCAAAAAACAGAGACAGAGAGAAAGTGAAGAGTAAGAAGAGTGTGCACACTTTCCCCCGTGTTTGTGGAGAAAAGTGTAAATTTTTATGAAGAATAAGAGAGAAAAGAGAAGAAGAAAGTGAAAAATAATTTTGTTGATGTGGTCACCGGTATTTTTAACTTCTTACAAGATTCTTATGAGTCTTCCACTTCCCACACTAAATGCTTCTTAAATGTTTGATTTAAAAGTTGTGATATTTTATAAATTTAGAAGAGGTTCGACACCAAGACAACTCCCTTACCCTTTCAATATGCTTCAGTTTGGGTTTCTCATCTTTTGGAGTTTCCTTCAACTCGTACTTAAGCTCCTCCTCTTCCTTTGCCCATTTCGCGTATTTTCTCTTCTTGAGCATGGCACGGAAGTCCATACCACTGGAATCTGATGTGTTCCAATAGAGTGAGTCAATTGTCCTCGTCGACTTGACTCTAAAACATTACTAAAACTAGAATTTTACCTGAGACGAAAAGTGTGGTTTCCGCCGAGTCCTCGCCATGACAATTGGACAATACAACTCTGTATTTTCCTTCATCATTAGGTTTGATTTTCCTGATGCAGAGGGTGATCATGTTGGTGTCTCCGTCGGTGACGAATTTGTAGCGACCACCTTCCATGATTTTGGTAATTCCCTGGAAACATTATTAAAACGTTACACTTCTGAGAAAAATATATTTTTTTACAAAAACAAAATTGGCGTGAGTTGGACGGAGACCTTGTAGAATTTGAAAGTGGGGGCAGGATTTCCCTCCACTTGGATGGTGATGTATCCATTAGCATCTTCAACGGCGGTGTAGTTCTCTTCAATGTAGACAATGGCGGGGGGACCTGCATCCCCCTTCGCCTGCAGCGGTGTCGATGGCTTGTCAATCCTCTCCTCCAGATCGGCAACACTCGGCCGTCTGACATCTGTGCTAGGTCTGCGACGCTACACAATCATTTGTCACATTCCACAAGTTTATAAAAATGTTACCATTTTCACCATTTTTCCTTTTGCAGCTTGATATTTTTTTTGCAAAAAAAATTAGTCTCGGTCGTTATATACAAATATACATATATTTAAGCGGAATTGTGCAAAAATATAAAAAAATGCATTTTGTAAACATTGAGCGCCAGCGTATTTGGTAAAAGATTGTTTTTTTTCGGTAAAAAGTTAAAAGTAATATTTGCATGAAGATAAAAATGGTATAAAAAGCAATTTAGCTGGACAAAAAAAATACATGATGGATGCTTGTAAAAAATATTTTTAGCTCGATAGTTTGCATAATGAAGCCAAAAGGTGTGATTTACAGAGGTAAATGATAAGATGCGTAAAAGTAAATAGTGAATAATGCAAAAAAATATACACTTATTTTTCCATTTGTATAAAAAGCCGAGCTTTATATAGTCTTATGAACAAAGCGGATGGTAGCATATTGTAATATTCCGCGCATCCATAAATTATAATTTACTGGCGCTATTTTTAAAACTATCGCACCTCCAGAATCAAATGTAATTTTGTAATTGAGGGGGCGGAAGAAAATGGTTTTTAAACTTTTTACGAGTATTTACAGATACGCGGGATATCTGAAAATGATAATGCGTACGAATTTAAAAAAACGTAAAAAAAGTGTTTGCACAAAAAAATTTAGCAGCAGTAGCGAATGTGCAGAAGCAATGGTGGTGACGAGATACGTGTGCATTTTTCTTTCTTTAAAAAATTATTTTTTCTTGCTGAGGGGAAACTTTCGAGAAAAAGTAGATAAATGTACAAAATTATTATCTTGGAGTTTGTTTCCCTGACAAAAGGCTGTAAGGAAGATGATTCACAATAATTTGATACGAAGGACGTAGCAAAAGAGATGTTTTTGTGAATGATCCGGAAAATTTAGCGTAAAAAGTTGGCTGTGTGCGCGCGTGCTCCAAAAAAATCTATATACAAGCACGGAAACAAAGCTACAGAGAAAAAATAGGGTCATGGAGAAAGTATTGTCAGGATAATTGGATGAAATCCAGGACAATTGTTTTGCTGAAAAATAACAAAGCGAGAGAGAAGGAGGTTGGTGAAAGGTCACTCGTTGTTCTTTGGGGATTGTGCGCAAAATCGTTGCGCAAACGAGGATAATGACAAGGGCAAAAAAATGTCGTGAAGGGGTTTCACAAAAAATGATAATGAGAGAATTTTCAAAATAAAAAAGGTTTACTTCTTCACAGAAGTAAAGTAAAGTAAATTTTAAAAAAATAATGATAATAATACTAACTGTAACGATGAGCTGGTGACGGTGACGTTTCTTTGAAAGCGTTTACCCCTTTTTTATTCGGGGAAAAATTTTGCTGGAAAAAATACCTTTCCATACAAAATGTGCACATCTCACGTTGCCCCAGATAAAATCATTTACCTCAAATTATGACAGTGACAATTATTGATTGATGAGATTCTGTAGATTTATGCAGCATAGCCGATGTAAGCGACTGAAACGAGCTAGAATTCTGGACGAGCATATATAAAAGACAATTTTTGACAGAAAAAATGACGAATTGACATAAAATAAGATGCACTAGTTTTTGTAACGTTTTGCTGACTACAACATTTTGGACAATATGAAAAAGACTTTGAACGAGGACACTTTGTTGTTGTTCAGTCATGCAAAGAGCAGAATTGAAGAAAATATTTTTTTTTCTCAAAAAAAAGTCTAACCTGTTTATCGGCACCCGGTCCAAGTAAGCCTGGCCCTCGTTTACTCTGGATTCACATGTGAGGAATGGACACATATTTTTTCGATCAATCCTTTTTACTCTCTTCATTCATATAAATACTTTTCCAAATCACATCTTCAGCATGCTTATTTTGTCCTCTCAAATTTTTTGGAAAAAAATGTAATATTTTTTTGAAAGTTGAACATTCTCAGAATGAGAAAGAGAACTCGCTTTTATACTCCATGCGAAAAAAAAGTTAAGACAACGAATATAAGAAACGAAGTGGCTTTGTCCACTTTTTTTGTCCAGAGATAATTTGTAGTACACTTTCATGCTCAAAAAAACAACTGTCACCAGAGTATAGTTCTCATTCTTCTTTTTTTCCAAGTTAGCATAATAAAACTCCATTCAAATTTAAAACTTTTCCTCGAGATTGGGAAGTAGTAAAAAAGAAAACAAGGATTTTCAAGTCAAGTTTGAAACGCTGGCACCAAAAAAAATCCCATGCTCCTTTGTTTTCTGTTTATCCCAGTCCAAGTCCAAGTTTTAAATTAGCATACGTATAAATAAAACATAAAATAGCTTAAAAATAAACGAAAATAATGAAACTTAAAAAAGGAATAATAATAATAAAACATAAAAAATAATGATGAAAGGGATTTAAGGAAAGGAGTGAGGTTTTGTAAAGGTGTTTTCATAACTTGCGTGATTTTTTTGTTCTCGCAGGGTTCATAATAATCATGCCTGATTCAGCAGACAGCAGACTCATACACAATAATATTTTTATCGCAATCGCATCCCATCAGCAATCATATTTTTCCTCAGCTTTTTTCTTCATCTTCCTTCAAAATAATTATTTATTAAATATTTTTCTCCTTTCTTTCGGTTTCTTCCACGTGCAGCGGTAAGAAAATATATATCTTGGCGTAGAGAATAAAAAATGAAATTGAAATTTTTAAATGACATGCTCATCTTTTCGGTGCTCAGTCTTGGTACACACAATAATGCTCGTGCATTTTTCTTTCATTGACAAAGTTTTTTTTGTCATTTTGTTGTCGTAAAATCTCGTATAAAAAGCAGTTTTGCAAATAATTTGCATAATTGCATAGCAAAAAAATTATGGGGTTCACTTAAAAAATTACAATATTTAATTTTCAGGGTTTAATTAGTGCTACGCTTTGGAAGCTGCGGGGATATAGAAAAAAGCCACAGAGGCAGTATACAAAAAAGTATTTATGTTTTACAAAATTTATTAGAAATGAAGCTGGAAAAGGTTTGCATGCAAATTTATTGTTTTTTTTACAAAAATAGGCTAAACGAATCTAGAAAAAATATTAGAATCTGTTTTCCATTAAAATGCTTGATTTTTTTCAAAAAAAAATCTCCAAAAATTGCAGGTGTTGATTTACCAACCAAAATATTGTTTGATTCTTGATTCTCATCAAGAGACTCTTGTTGGCTTGTACTTGTCTACGTTCTCTATCAAAAATTATAGATGTAAAGATGCAGAGAGGTGATATATTTTGTACGTAAATATTATGCAGATGCATGTCAATAATAATTACAATTATAAATGGTTTTCTAGAAATCAACTGGGATACGACTACTGTTTTTTATACTCCAAGTCTAAAAAGGTTGAAGCTTCTACTACTTATTTCACCACCTAATAAGTTTCCTTCGCAAATTCCATATTGCAAATGGCAACCAACTCCAAAAAAAGGATACGATGGAGGGAGTTCAATAAAAAAATATTTAACTTAAAATATGAGGGAGAATACACAACTAAAAAATGAAACTAAAAAGGGGCAAACTATATAAAAAATAATAAGAGTTTTGGGTCATAAATTTAAAAAAATAATAAATCTACAAGGTGATTTAGTTTGAAGGATAAAAAAACTAAATAAAACAAAAGATAAATATAAGGTATAACTCAAAGGGATGAAGCTGCACTTTTTTGTGCGATTATTTAGAGAGAAAAATAAATAAATAAAAAATTTAAAAACTAATAATTATGCGACTAATTTGAAAAAAAATGCAAGTTTTTTTTGATGATACGAGACAAATCTATCTCACCTTGTCCAACAGTTCACCAGGACGGAGCTTTCCAGACTGTGCACCCAGAAACCGAGTAAATATTTTGTAAATATTAGCGAAATCTGGTTGACATTGAAAAATTTCCTTGGCATGTTTTTTTGCACTATTTTACACCTGCTCTAAAAAACTTGGTGTCGACTAAGGTTTGTTTTCGGTTTCGACGGTTTGATAATTGTGAGGAAATATATATCTTCATTTCGATGGAATGTGAACCCTAGTTAGGTCGAAGATTTTTTGTAAATTGATACTTTTTGTAGCTGTACCTTTTATCGTTGTTTTTGTCTAAATGAGAAGAGATTTCCAGAGGGTTTCTTTCAACACGGACACACATGACATTTAAGTAAAAACGGCGACTCAATTCTAATTCTTTGCATTTTCATGGAAGAACATATACAAACAAGACGTGTTACATATTACGAACATGATAATTAATTATTTGTAGATCAGATCTTAAGCTGAGATATTAAGATAAACTAAAAAAATTGTTGCTTCAAGCTGCAAAATAATCAAAAAATAATAATATTCTCTTGACAAGAATGTTTTGGAAGAAAATAACGCGAACTAAAAAAATTGTTGGCGAACTTAAAATATATTTTTTTGAAGGAGTGGGGAGTAAAAAATTATATAGCAAAATTACATATAGTGCAACATTGAGTAGCGGAGGCTCTAGAGCTAGGCAAAAAAATAACATTTAGAGAAAAATAATCGTTTGGGACACGAACATAAATTTGGAAGCTTTTTTTCTTTGCTCGGCCATGGTTTTGTTTATTTTTTAAAAAAATAATTAAACAAAAGTGTGGCTCAGAGCATTTCTTGTGAATTAATGTTAAAAATTATGGTAACGTGCTTGATATATGCAGTCTTGTTAAACACGTACACAGAAATGACATGGTTGATCAAGTCATCAT
>JAQFZW010003532.1:0-12678 GCA_034687055.1 Heteromurus nitidus | reverse complement strand
GGTGACACAACGTGCTCAATCACAAAAAATTATGGATTCATGGATCAATTCTTCCCTCTCTATATTTTACCTCTATGAGAAAACCTCTTCGGTCTCCAATTTCCAGTTCCAGTTTTATGAATTCATGAAACAACTCCAGTGCCTTCTTAGAATTAACTATGCAATGCAACTATCCGTGATATGGTTTAAGTTTATGCATGGCATATCTCCACATTATGCGAGGCTACAATGCAATGTAATGTAAAGTTCTCATTATAAATACTCGCGACACTATGTCAAAATCTTAAATTAAAAATCTTGAAAAGACATGCATTGAATCTACATGGACCAGCTCACTATGTATATCTCTGGAAGCTGAACAACCTCGGAACCTGTTTCATGCACATCGCTTCACACTTCGTCACACAATGGATGATTCAGAAAAAGTGACAATGACAGTCCCACTTGTGCTTTAGAAAAGAACCTCTTCAGCTCTGCTGGACAAAAGTTTGCAAGCATCCTCCACATTGTACACAATACTCGGCATTCATATTCATACAATTCCCAACTAAAACGTAGATTTGAATTGAAAGTTTTGTAAGTGCTTCTTTACCTTCTAGCGGAGAACTAGTAACCGCTACATGCATAATAATACACTGGCTATACGCACATTGTGTTATATAAGGTGGCGGTGGCACACATTATCGTTAGGTATTAATAGCCAATAGGACAGACCAGCATAGGAACAAATCCTAGTTTAACATCATCGTTTTCATCACACAATGCAGCTTCATTTCATATATACAAGCACATATCATCTCTCCCCTCCATTCTCCATGTATCCTAAAATACTCATTCATGGTCTCATTCTCATCCACTCCTCCATAATATCCATACATGTTACATACATATACTATGAGTACGGCGAATACGGACAATGAGATTTTCCAACAATCCAACATAAACCTAACTCAACTACATTATGATTTTGGAGATGTTGATTCAGCCTGTATTATACTCATCATCTCAAGCTCAACTCCTCCAGTTGGAATCTACCGTATACAATACACATGACATATATTATGCATATAAGAAATGCACATGCTTGCGTATTAGTAAACTTCCGAATCCAAATCCAACGAAACCATCCTTTAGATGATAGACACGAGGAAAGAAGATGATTATGATGATGGTATGTACATACAAAAACAGCCGTGTGTCTCAAGTGAAGTACATATAATATCCTCATCATCCTTAAATTCCATATACACAACAACAAACGGTATGGACGTATTATGGATAAAAGAGTATACACAAGATTTTCTGGGGCATACATACATAAAAAATGTGGAGCGTATGCGTATGCATTTTGTAAGTGTGCTTTTGTATGTGTACTGTCCGGATTTACTACGATGTGTTTTGAGTGTAATATTTTGTAGGGATATTGGATTGGAGTGTTGGAGTATTGGAGTAAGTTGAGAAGAGAGCGAGTATAGGGATATTTGAGGGGTATTTTCTCTTCTTCTCCGGCTTTGAAATAAAATGCTCTTGTTGATGCCTATCCGCTGCTCAATTTCTTGGCTCGCAGATCCAATTTTTCGAGGAACGAAGAAGATAAATACCTTTTTCTGCTGGTTTAGTTTGTAGGAGGAAGATGTGTTCCGTGGAGAAATAATGTTGAATGTGTGGAGAGACGTGAAGAAGAAGAAGAGGCAACAACAAAAGGATCAAACGAGTAAGTCCAACAATCGAAACCTTGTTTTTAAGGGAGAAAAAGTAGTTTAGGATAGGAAGGACCCTTGCTCATTGTTGTTGGTTGTATACGTTCGATGGTTGGAGCATATAGCAGAAAGGGATTCGGATGGAACCCGATGTGGAAGTGGTGGAAAAGATAGTAATTGTCATGTTTAATTGGATTTTTAATGGAAGAATGTCAACTTTTAGGGCGGTTTGTAATTGTTGATTGTAGTGGACAGGTGACAGGTTTTTGGGATTGGAATATTGTGTATGCATCTTGTTTATTTACATGCATATTTACATATAGATCAGGTGATGTGGTAATTCATTGAGGACTTCCTTTGTTGTTTGTTGATAACATGTGCATTTTGGGGGTTATCGGGCAAAAGTTAAAAGTTTGTTTAGTTAGGGCGAAGCGGTTGGCGGTGAATAATTAATGGATGAAGTTGAGTTATGATTTTGAAAAATAGTACTGACTGCTGCTAAAAAAAGCTGGTGATGGTTGATGACTATAGGTTGTAGATTTATAAGGGGTTATCTTGGGAGTTAGCCAAGTTAAGTAAAATTGAAGGTGGATGTAGTTTTGGTTCAAGGACCCGTTTTGTGAATAGTTGATAGTGACATTGGAGTGTGAATCCAAATCCAACGCGCTTGGAGTTGGAGGTGCATTTACTTAAATGCACATAATGTACATTTATTCCAACCGTCAACCGTTGTAAAGCTTTTGTACTTTGTGAAACTTCAGTATTACGTTAAATTAAATAGTCAATACCTGATTAAGCTCAACTAATTAGGTAACAAATATTAGACGTTTGGTTATATTGGGTTTTGGTTAGCAAGCAAGAGGAATAATTTGTTCAAAAAAGCTAAAAATTTATGTTTGTGTTTCTCGTTGCTGTTTTCAGGGATTAAAAGTTGCTCGGTTAAATTTGGTGAAGAATCGGTTTCCAAATTGTGGTCTGCAGACGCTTTCTCCGTATTTCGGCCAGTAAAGGGAACATTGAACATGGATCTGAGTCCAGATGTTATAACGGAAGTGGAGATCCAGCCTCAGATGGAAGAAGTTGAAATTGAAACTCTGGACGACCATGAGATTGAGATTGCTGTGGAAGACGATGACGTTGGCCTTGTTAGTGATGAAGTTACGCTAGAAGGCCAAGAAGACTTTGTAGGCTATGAAGATCCAAACATGGCCTTAGTATCCGATGCTGGACTCCTCATCGACGCTGAGGATCATCCAGGACCCTCTCATTCCTCAAATTATCGCTCTCCCCACCACCTTCTCTCATCTACTGTGTCTAATGCAAACAACAATAATAATAAGAAACTTAGGAGAATTTTGCCGGGAGGGCCGTGCTTGAGCAATAATAATAGGAGAAGAGTAAGGGATTACGATTCTTTAAGTGGAAATCTTCAGCAATCCTTTGGTGGAGGTTCGCATCAAAATAAAAAGAAGTGGGAGCCGAAACAAGTGCAAATTAGGACGTTGGAAGGGGAATTTTCTGTTACGATGTGGGCTTCAGGCAACGATGACGGTAAGCGAGAAGGTTTGTGATGAACAACTGAAGAAACGATTCAATAATCCAAATAGAATCAAATTTGAAGGAGTAGTATCACATTAAACTTTAATATTAATTATGCTAATTTAAGAAACTAGTAAATGATTATCATCATAATGCAATTTTTCAGAACCGTTGATGCACGTTAAGCAAGAACTTCCTGATGAGATCACCATTGAAGAGTCCTCTTCGGTGGATCAAGATCCTGATTACACGGAGTACATGACCGGTAGGAAAATTCCACCACAAGGAATTCCTGGCTTGGATCTCTCCGATCCGAAGCAACTTGCAGAATTTGCTCGCTTAAAGCCGAAAAAGCCTTCGGACGACGTAGCCCGAACAATCGCGTGTCCGCATAAAGTAAGTTTGTGAACAATATTTCTGTTGTACCAAATTTATTCGAGTACAAGTGATATAAGTTATTAAAATTAAATGACATTTGTAGGGATGTACGAAAATGTTTCGGGATAATTCTGCAATGAGAAAGCACTTGCACACGCATGGACCCCGTGTTCACGTTTGTGCCGAGTGTGGAAAGGCGTTTGTTGAGAGCTCAAAATTAAAGAGACATCAATTAGTCCACACTGGTGAAAAACCGTTCCAGGTAAGTTGACATTTACTTTACAGTTTTTACCTAGAAATTGCGACAAGTATTTAATTTGGAATAAAGAGCCTATGCATGTGATTAGTAAATTGTTTGTGTATCAATATCAATTGAGCTTATCGTCTGGTTTCCAGTGTACCTTTGAAGGCTGCGGCAAAAGGTTCTCCTTAGATTTCAACCTAAGAACACATGTACGAATACATACTGGTGATCGACCGTATGTATGTCCCTTTGACGGCTGCAACAAAAAATTTGCCCAGTCCACTAACCTTAAGTCTCATATATTAACTCATGCGAAAGCGAAGTAAGTAGTTATATAAACTTGCTTTATACAAAAACACAAAGTGTTCTAGTCTTTATTCTAGATTATAGGCTTTATTCTAAGTAGCTGATTTGTGTAACACTATATTCTAGATCGAGGAACAACTTCATGAGACAGATTCAAAGTATGCCAAACGAATCTTTAGGAGAACATCAATACGTTCAACTGGAAGTAGGTACAGATGATCAACAGATCATTGTATACACGGACTGATCAGCAGAGACCTTCTAATTATAATTGTAATAACGAATATTAATGACACGTCAACATACAAATTAGTTTTATATTAGCTAGAGGAGACACAGAAGTGTGAAGGGATGGAATTCACATTGTAATACCAGATACATACACGTTTAGTAATGGTCGAACCGAAGCGTAAATGATGAACAAGTTTCTTTTACCGCTTTCTCTACCATGAATTACATGCGGTGTGTACGACTAGAAAAATGCAATGAAAGTAAGTAGTTCAATGGGTTGGATTTCGTTCACTATTCTAGTAAGGTAAACGTATCACGTTCTATTATCATGTTATAATACAGCAGTTGTTGAGTTGTAGTTCTTTCTTAGATTCCAGAATTTTATTGACAATTTTAGTAGTTATCTTGTCATTACTTGTACTATTATTACGTTTCAGCAACACATGGGGCGCGTCAACATCGTAGCAAAAGTACCTTATACTCATATTATTATAACACTTCTGGGGAATGCGAAACATAAGCATTATTTTAATTTGCTGCTCGTTGAATCATATAATATATATCGCGAATTTCTCTCAAGAAAGTTAAAATACAGTGATGTTCATTAATATGTACAGCAACAACAGCAGAGTTTTGTTAGTTTTGTTATAGTTTGTAGATACAAATCTTGAATTCAGATGTATTATTATACTTGTTTTTGTAGTCATAAAAAACTACACAGTACTTGCCAAGCTTGCTACTGGGCCGTATACTTTTTTAGACCAAAAGCAAGAGCAGACTTTCCGTTCAACAAAAAATCTGCGTTTTAATGTTTCTTCCAAATTCAGTCATGTAAAGAAAAGGGGTCCATATGAGGAGGAGCACCAATTAATTATGCATAAATATACCTTTAAATTAAACTTTGCGTCGAAACAGGCTATCATCATCATTAAAATATTAACACGGGTGGCCTTCGTTTTTCTATAGCGTGTCTGTTCAAGTTGACTACTGCCATTCTCAACAGTAAATGTTAGTTGTGTTAAATCCTTAAAATTGACTTTTTGTAAAAAGGAAAATGTAGATATTTATTTTCTTTCAAGCATGCTTTTTAAACTTTTTTGTCTCTTGTAAATACAGTGATGAGAGCGGAGTGTTTGCTGAAACCGATTTCTTTTCCAAAGAAATGATTCTCATCAAGTCAAGTTTCTCTCCAGATATATGCAGCTGTTGATTATAGAGCGGATAGTCGTTCATGATGAAGAGTGGGTAAAATGTGATTTCTTGGTGATGGCTTTTGGTAGAGTGTGAAAATGTTTTATGCGGATCAAGGTTCACTTAACTAAACAAAGTAATAACTCGAAATTCCTCGTGTATGTATTATTGAAAGCTTGTCTACAGAAAAAGAAAAGCAAAAATAATCAGCAAGAAACGAACAAGTAACAAAAAACGTTTAGTATTTATATTGTAAAAACTTCTCAATGTTCATTTTTTCTGTACAGTTACATAATTTTTTGTAGTGCCTATGACGTAGACAAAACATCCGCAGCCTTACGTAATAAACGGTTATAGAGAAAGCGGAGAAGTAGGATATTTTCTCAACTTGTGTCCCTTTGTCGAAGATTCCTATTCAGACACCGAGCTCAGATTACTAGGATAACTTTTATTATTTCTGTAGAGTGATTTTGTAGTTTCTTCATTTTACTTGATGTGTTAGTAGGAGTAAGTTTTACAACAAAATACGTAGGATTTTTAACGGAGTTGAGATTCACACGCAAAATGAGCGATATAATTGTAATGTGTGAATGTGTAAAGTATCTTTTTTAAATTGCGTATCTTCAAAAAAAATTCATCATTGACGACCTGTCCCGTGACACTAGGTCGAATGCGAAAATAAACACTCAGACTCAGTTAACAGAACTAAAAAACTAATTATGGAGATGACGAGGAGGATCCGAGGATGATGTGTTAAGAGATAAGGTATAAGATATATATATGTGTAAGTATACTGTATTTGCGCGGACAGATTGCAACAAAACGACAGAAAATATATGAGAAAAATAGATTTATATAACCACACATGAAGTTGTTGAGTAAATTGTATAAGACAACAAATGCTACTTTCACAAAGCACTGTTATGTACGACATCTGCAGTATATTTATTAATATGTGAAGACTTACGATGAAGCGTAATAATGGATCAGTTCAACAGAGCGAGATAACATGCATAGTTTGTTCTACTGTACTTTCTCTACGATGAGAATAAACCATTGTCGATAAATAAAAAATTGTATAAAAATATTATGCGTTTTCCATGTTGAGTTTTCTTGATGAGTTTGACAGATATACACTTTGTAAAATGCTATGCAAAAGAAGTTAGATAGGTGAAGCATACAATGCGCTGAAGTGGCAGGGGGGAGGTCCTCAAATCGGAGGTAATTTATTATGATCAGATTTAGGAAGACCTTTGTTGCAAGATTTTGAGCATTTGCTCGTTGATGTCTTTTTTCCACCTGAAATATTCATGTCATAAATTGTGACAGGGGGACGAGGATCAATTCGCTGGTGAACTGTAGCCCTACAATAAGCCAAGCCTTCTTCTTGGACTTTGTCCAGTTTTTCCTGACCATGTAAGCCTACTCGTTCTTGAATATCCTCAACTTTCACGTTTAGAACTCGGAGCAGACTCATATCCTGATGGAGTTGTGTTTGAAGAAGTCGTTTTTTATCCTTGAGTTCCTGAACTCGATGTCTCACCCGCTGATAGTCGCCAAAACATTTTTTGTTCTCAAGAATGGAAATTTGCATGAACAGGCGTCCATGAAGCCTGCTGGCTTTCTTCATTTCTTTTAATTTCTTTAGCAAGTTTGATCTCTCAACTGTGCACATCTCCAACAAAGCTTTCACGTCGTGGCGACCAGCACGAAGTGCTCCCTAAAGAGAAAGTAAAATAAAGTCATGTGTAAAATAAGATCCTGGTGAAAGTTGTATTGTATTTTCAATGTATCAGGCTCGGGAAGATAATCATACCCATGTAGCTTGCTTTCGTAAATGACTATTTGCCACTTGTTTGACATAATTCCTCAATTTTGTATGTCCCTTCACCAACTGAACCTGTCTTTCCACTAGCTTATCATGAGCCTCCTTATTTTCCAGTATCATTCGTTCATAATCTGCTATAGAAAATCCCTTCATGGAAGCAACGCTGGCGTTATCCTTGATTTTACGTTCGGCCATGAACAAGCTAGTGCGTGTTTTGTACATCTTCACGAGTTGAATTTGCATAGCGTTATGCAACGTTTGAAGTTGCCTGCTAAACTGATCTAAGCCAATTTTAAAGGATTCCGTTTCCCGTTTCGTCATTATCACTCGTGAAGCCATTTTTGTGATAAAATCTTGCACCGCGTCCACAGCCAGAAGTGTTCGCTTTTCCCACACATGCCAGTGCCTAACTTTCCTAAGAAGCTGTAAGCGATGATCTTGTTCCAGTTTGGATTTTCGTATTCTCAGCTCCCGGATTCGTTCCAATGATTTAATCCACTGATGATTCATATTCGTTGTCACTCCAGTCTTTTCAGGTTTCATACGATGACGAGCTGCCTTTCTCTTCGCCAAATTTTGAGCTGTCACGGAGTGCTCAACAAAGGTTATCAAGTGGGAGCGTTCCTTGTCGAGGAGAGTGGTGCCTTTGTACTGGCGTTCGAGTAATGTACTTATTTTCACGATTTGCTTTCTCCTCACTAATTTGCACCGATGACGCTCATAGTCATTTAGTGCTTTGTTCGCAATCACAGTCATTGCAGTCTTCAATGTGGCAGCTGCTTTCTTTTCCAGTCTCTCGCGTAATGTAGGTTGGGGGTTGCCTACTTCCTTACGTTTTGCTCCAGCATCGGCGTGATCGTGAAGATTCTTCTTGTCTGACATCATCTTGAGTTTACGGTGAAGGTGAGCTCTACCCGCTCTGGACATTGAGCAATTCTTGCCGTAACAAACTTTTCCACCTCCTTTTAGAATCCTCGTACTTGGAGGATACTGACCATGGTGGTGGTGGTGATGATGATGATGGGGATGGGCTAAGTGATGATGATGGTGGTGATGATGATGATGCATGTGATGATGATGATGGTGGTGGTGGGTGTGTTCCATGATTTCGTCCTCGTCGAAAAGGTGACCTGTCTTACGAAGAAAGCGAGCAAATCTGGCAGCCATTGCTGTGTTCTTCTTCTTCTGTCGCCTTTTCTGAGCTTTTGTAAGTACCAATGTGTTTGGATCATCCTCAGCATCTGTATTAGCACCTTCGTCCCCACGGAGGATACCTTTCCGTAATGCTAAATGATATAGATAATCTTGCAGGTAGATATTCTTTTTTCGATGAGCAATCATTACACGAGCAATTTTCAGGTAGCGCTGAATCAGTGACTCCTTCTTCATCATGATTTCGGCAACACGCTCTTCTCTCAAACGGGCTTTCTCCATTTCTTCTGCCAAAAGAGCATCTTCCGCATCCTCACCTTCACCTAGACCGAGCTCCTCCTCGTCTTCCCACATATTATCCGCATCATACTCTGAAAATCATGATTGCATGGCTAATAAGTCATCGAAAACGTATTACGATCATGTCCACCCCTTTTCTTTTGTTATATTATATCAATCTACCTTGGTTATCAAAATAAGCTTTGTAGTAGGATTTGTCCTTTCCACTCTCCTCATCCTCCGCATCTTCGTCCTCATCCTCTTCGGATGCATCGGAATCATAGTCCGCCGGATAATCTTGATCTTGGTCATAGTCATCATCGTACCCAACGTCGTCGTCATCCGCGCCATATACAACGGTATCATTTCGATTTCGTTTCGCCGCAGACTTCGTTCCTTTTGCAACCGGTCCATGATATCCACCACGTCCATCTCCCTTGTCTTGAGTTGTTTGAGCTGCCGTTGTGAAACCGAACAAGGCAAGGTGGTTGGTGTCAAGTTTGCTCTTGTACTCTTTCAGTCCCGTCGAGATGACAGGTTGTTCGGAAGGTTCCTCCTCATCGTAAATCTCTTGGTCGTCTTTGCTTTCACTACTGTCTCCCATGATGTGCTAATGGCTCAGCGAATCTTGCAGTACCTCTTTCCTTTTGAGCGACCTCGCCACAACCCACAACAATGTGTACGTCGGAATCAGGTTTAGGAGGAGTGATTTTTTTGTCTTTTCTTCGGTAGCTTCAGGTTGCTACCAATTAATTGTGTGCAGTGATACTAGTACTGAGCATGGCATGTTAGAATGTTTGTAAAATTACGATGTGTAAAATAAAACTTTCAAGCCTTTCTACCCTAGCACATATGTGAGTAAAAGTAACTATGGGGTGAAAGTTGAAACGTTGATTCACTCTTCCACACTGCACCGTTATGTTTTTGCAGGTTTGTACCCGAGAGGGCTAACAATAATATATTTATTTAAACAAAGTCACGCCCTCGAGTGACATGATACATCTTCCATGAATTAAAATTAAATATTTCCAAACAAGCAAACATTCTATCATTTCGTCCTACTCCTGTTCTCACTGAGGTAATATAATAATGTAGTGTTAAACTGGTCTCGATAGCTTTGGTTGACCAGATTGCAGATCAATACATGTATTGTGATAATTCAATTATAATATTCTTAATAAACTTCAAACAAAATAATATCCTTTCTACGTTTGCCGTAAATAGTATATTTCGGTATAAGCTTACAAATACCTGCAAAGACATTTTCAAATCTGTAGCACGTCATCCCAAAGATGCTTTAATTGTTCCATATGAAAGAAAAAGCTGGGAATCTATTCTTGCATGCCTTTTGTATTTAGACCAATACCCACATAAAACTGTAAAATATTATAAATAATTCTGACTAAACGTGAGAGAGTGCAAAACGACAGATAGATATCACAGTCTTAATTAAGTTAAAGTTTAGAATGTGGAATTTCAATGGTTTCCATTTACGCACCTGTTACACATTTAGAATGCACATTGTTTGAATGAGTGGTTTGTATTTGGGGGAGAATCCTTATTCTGTTGCCACTCTAAGTCTGAGCATATTTGAACACACTCAAATACAATTTCGCCTGTATGATTTGGAATTCAAAGTTTGTAAGTTAAGTTTTGTGCCATCCGTCTGTATCTGATTCTGCCAGTTTTGATTTGGGATGCTAGTACAACTAATGATGATGCCCCGATGTAAATACCAGGGGAAGCATAATCCCAACGATTAGAGCGAATAATTCCTTTCTGCTAAAACCGTTTTGTGAATCTTTCGTTACTTCGGGAAGTACGTGAACAGTCGCAACATAAAGAAAGGTCCCAGCACTAAACAGCATGGCAAGAGCTGTAGCATTCATTGTTGACGAGTCTTGCTTCCCTTCCTGAACAAATATAAAAACAATGTCCACGTTGACACTACACACCAGAGTTCGTAATCACAATTGCGAAATTAATCATGAATAAAAAGAAATCAATCCAATCCTAACCTGGCTAATTCCGAAGTACGTGACGATTGCCATTACGGGAGCAGCTAACGAAAAGATTGCTAGATGTCTTCTCACTCGATTTCTATCCAAACCTTCGTGAAGAAGAAATGTTACCAGTCCAAACGCAGCTGGGGCCTAAACCAATTTTAAACTCAGTTAATATTTCCAATTAATGTTATATGCAGGCAGACTCTGCATGCAACTAGAACTAGACCTGGAAATTATTTCTGGGATTATGATTTCACCTTATGTAACATGATAGCAAAGAAAACTATCATTTCAACCTCGGCATGCGGTGTAGTAGCAGCAGCTCCAAGCGCAATTCCATCCGCTAAAATAAACAGGCTAAAAGTTTACTCCTGCTCCATAACTATTGTAATCGTTCTGAATCATTCATTCAGCTACACCCAAATTGTAAAAATTTACCTGCTGCATGGACTACGAGACCTAAAGTAGCGGTAAAACTTCGTTTCTGCGAATAGCTAGCTGATTCAATATCTCTAGAATTTGATCGTGATCGGCTACATTGGTCCACAAGCATCATGAAGGCAAATCCTAATACCAACGCGATTCCAACTGACCCAAAGGGCTCTGCCCCTTCATTCATCTCCATGTGAAGGGGAGCTGAATGATGATTATGTGGAGTTGGCTGCACCACGGGAGGAACATAACCTCCATCAGCCTGCGGTAGGGCTTGTCCTACGGATGGAACACTTGGAATCGGTTTATGAGAACCAGGACCTAAACCACAAAATGACAATCAAATCAGGCCGTTAGAATAGAACTTAGAGATTAAAATTACAGAAACGGTTCTGCCTGCTACTTACTTTGAATCTGTGCTAGGTACAATGTGTGCATTCCCTCTGGAATGATAACGCACAGCGCCGTCCCAACAAGAAGACCTGCCCCTAGCACTGATATCAAGTGAATTTTTTCCTGAACACAAAAAGAATCCACAATAAAATTGTTAATTAATTAAAAGTAATTCAATCGAGAGTTCGAAAATGCTTTTCTCATTTAATATCTATACACTCACTTCAGACATGTGCATCACAATAGGTATCGCTCCAGCCAGGAAGCTCCCAATGAGCATAACCCCAGACAAGAATATTAATCCTACCGCCGGGTCCATGATTGCTAATTGCGCTTATATACTTTATTTATTTCCAGAAACAAAAAATCCGTCAATTGATTGTCGTCCAAAATCAAACAAAAATAACGTGTATGTATCCTTCCCAAATGTCAATCCTATTTGATCAGCTGGAGAATAACTTCAAGATGTAATCTCTCCAGGAACTTCCCCCCGTTAGAGTAGCGTTCTCCTTCTAATTTAACAACGTGACGTAGTAAACTTAAAATGCTCATCATTTTGCATTATAACTCCCCTAGACTGGACAACCTTGGGAGAACTGTCACTCACAAGCACTCCAACAAACGACAAAAAGAGGAAACAACTAACATCCTTCAAATAAACTATTTGACAGCATTTCACATCTCATGCTTTCCCCAATCACACTTTACATTGTCAATAATTGTGTCGATCAACAAAAATAATTAAATAAATGACATGGACATCGACACCCACGAGATGAGGGGTGACGGACAAACACAAAAAGAATGCAACACATCCAGCTGTTCAGCTCCTCACAAAATGTGCATACCCACACGACCGTAGAAGTACAAAATGGACATTCCGGTGTCTTTTTTTCGGACACCCACAGAATAGTTTGTCCGCACACATCCTGTTGTGGGATGTTCATGCGGAGGCATACAAGTTGCATAACTGTGGACTACCGGAATGCCTTCCGAAAT
>JAQFZW010003531.1:0-12678 GCA_034687055.1 Heteromurus nitidus | reverse complement strand
GAACTGCTACTGTCACTCTTCTTAAAAAAATCTAATTTTCCCCACGTAGTTAATTATTTTCTACAGGAATACCATCAACTCAAGATTCCTTTCCATGTTGTCAACGCGTGGAAGAACAGAGATGGAATATACATAAAAGACTCGTCTTCCAAATGGAAGATGCAAGCTCGCCCTTCCATTCTCTCGTCAAATCCAGTTCCACGTCCGACTTGATTTTGCTCCTCGTCGTCAATTTCTGTCTATAAGGATTGACGTGAGCACTCTTTAAGGCACCTCCGGTGGGAAAGTGAGGCAGAGAGATAGAGAGAGAATTCCTCTAACCCGAATACGTTTGTAGCTATTTTTGCCATGGGACAAAGCCACGACAATCTGATCCTGTTCATCATAATAATGGGGAAAAATCGATAATCAACTTCTCAGGTTATTTTTTCCCTTTTGATTCACACCTCACGCTCTTCTTTTTCCACAAAAAAAAACTGCGTGCCGAGACAATTTTTTTCTTCCCAGAGCAGATAAGGTTGCTAGAAGGAGATTTCAGTGGGGAAGTCTAGATTTATCATCATCTTCTGCAAGACAATTGAGACAGGTTCGTGTGGGATAGTCGTTCTCGAACGGAACACACACACAAACAAAATGAAGCGCTCCATCCAAGACTGTACTATCTTCATCTCTAAATCCTAGTGGAAGTAAACGTCTGTCATAATATCTCACAAAATTATCTCATAATATGCCTCGAAGTCGACAGTTAAATTTTTTTTAAAAAGAATAGTGGGAGACGGGAGAGTCAACTTGCTTTTCACTTGAGACTCGCAGTAAAACAGATACACGAAAGATATGGCTATAGCCAGAAGACATATTTCTTTTTTATATCTTTTCTTTTGTCGAGGAGGAACTTAATTTTTCCCTAGAACAGTGATGGAAAGGGAGGTAGTTTTGATGATGATGACAATCCGATTTGACTCGATAGTTTCATAGAATTGCGCAACTTTTATCTACAAATATCATAAAGTAGAAAGCTTTCTCAGGTTACGCTCAGCAGTGATCATCATATTCGGCCATTCTCTAAGTCATCACATAAAAACAGCATAAAAATGCGCTTCTTTCACTACACCATTCTGTCTCACCTCTAAACAACTAACGACATGCCGATGCCGACGACGAGAATCTGAAACAAGCTTCCGCTGTTTTCTTAAACACACAGAGACAAATGCATTTGACGAGGAAAAAATATCGGGTCAACATACAACAGCCAATCAAATGGAATGGCTCTTACTAGGTCATAGAGAAGCTCTAAGAGAACGATAAAAAATACATATTGTACAAAAAGAAGTGTAAGTGAGGAAGTAAAGGGGAGAGATGGATCGTAAAAAAAGTCTATTGTGTGTGTATGGCTCTTGCTCTACATTAGCCGTCAAGTTGAATTGGCAATCAGCAACAAACAGCGGCACATGCTCCGATCTAATGCAATGCGAGATTGATGTTGTCTCTCTCTCACACAAAACCAAAACCACTTTCTCTTCCCTTTCTTGTTGTTCAAATGTGTCTATCAGCGATATAGTCGTTTTAATTGAATGGAAATGGTCTCTCTGGATGTACAGCATTATTTAGGTTTGCACAGTCATCACTTCACCCAGTATGGGAGCTATCTCCCATGTTTCAACAACTCTCTGATACTTAGAGTGCATCAATCAAAAGAGAAAAACGAGGGAATTGGTTGTGGCCTTATGATCCGTTGTGTAGCATTTAGCAATTTAGCTCGTTCGTAAATAGTTTTCGGGCTCGTTTTGCAAAAAGGAAGGAGTTTCATCGACCTACATTCAGCACATTTTTATGAGCATTTGATTGATTATGTACGACGAGTTGTGAATTGAAAAGAAGTCTGGGGAGAGCCTCCTTTTAAGTCTGGAATCTGGAATTGGAGTACATCCACAAAACAAAAAATTCATAATTGAGTCTTCTTTTAAAGTTGTGAGTTTTGATGATGATGTAAGGAATGCTAATTTAACTCGTTTTAAGCAAACGGTACAAAATTCTGAGAAGGGGACTTGGTTGTTCCCGGCCGTGGTAGTGTGAATCGATCGATACATTCATATATAAAATGTTGTTGACGTAGGTAATCTCGGGAAGGTGGATGAGGAGCTAACATCATGCAAACATCAGTTATTCGAGGGTATTTTTGGATTTCCTTCCATTTCCCAGGTAAATTGCCCTGACTATCTGTAATCATTTACGAGGCAATTCATCGTCAGTTGAGATGGCGGAGGCAGAAATCAACTCGGTAATAACAAATCTCAGAGGTGCTCATAAAAATATTTTTCGCTGATACACATAATATGTCTTCTTTTGGGAGGCAACTGCATTTTGTGTGATGTGTGCTTTCTCTCTACCAACAGCAACGGTGTGTGTGTATGTGTGTGTGTGCTCTGTTCTTGGCAAGAAAGAGACTTCTCGTGGAAACAGGATTTCCACGAGAGAGACTAGAGAAATGAAGGTTATAAGCTGTCATGACGTCTCCCCTTTGATATGGGAAATACGCCTGGAGTGATCCATCGGTGATTATGTTTATGTACATCAAAGGACCACACTAACGAGATAGTCCTCAAGATTTTCAGCTGGCCAGGTTCATATGCACATATTTGTAAATGTTTTGTGTGTGTGCCAAGGCGAGAGAGGAGAAACATGAAACTTTCTCTTTTTGGAGGGATGTGTGGACGACTGTTGTTCACACTTTGAACTGAAAGCTTGACGTCGCTGAGGGATCCTCCTCTGTGGTCTGATTTCATGCTGTGGAACAAGAGCGCTTAGATATATACAACTTTCCCCTTCTGATTACATTATTCTTGGTCTTAATATGTAACCAATTGGGTCTCCGCTCTCCTTCATTATTTGATGAGGAGAGCAAGTGAGTATATCAACACACCTTTGCAAAGATTCCTTCCTCCTTTTCATTTTCATAATACATGTGCACCTATTACACTTTATTAATTCATGCCGCATCAAGATTTCCTTCTGCGGCTGAGACCAAAAATGTAAAGAATGGTGGTAGCCGGCAGCTATACAATTTATATGAGTCCCACAAAAAGAAGAAGAGAATTCCGTATCCTCGAGTTTTCCCCTTAAAGCCTTTGTTGAGCGAATTGTTCTTTTGGAACTACCATTTTTTTAAGTAAATTGGATTTCTCTAACAAACGGCAAAGTTTCCACCTTTTATCACGACGTAAAGTATGTATTGTCTCATGTGGAAAGGGCATGCAGGTAGAAAATTATAAATAGACATAAATAGTTTTAATTATATTCATAAGTAAGTTGTTTTCTTGGAGAATTGTAAAAGAGACTGGCATTGAACAAAAAAAATTGCCTCTCTTCTCTTCGAAAGGAACAAAACGAACTCTTCGCTCCGTTGGCTTTATTCAAGCAAACAGTCAACAAGACAAAGGAGCTCGTTAAAGAAGACTGACTGGACGCTTCACAAAATATATAAGATCATATAGCTTTTCTTCACTTCGTCTTTGATTCGCCCGTCATAAGAGCTGTGTGAATCAGAGAGAGTAATCGTCAGAAGAAAGGGTGCAGATGCCTCTGTTACTCCAAAACAAACAAGGCTTGTCCGTGAAAGACATGCTTACTACTTTTTCCACTTACGATTAGCGCACTTTTGAGGAAATAGTTACAGAGTCTCGGTGAGTGTTTCAATCACAATTTGTTGACGCAGTTTCCGCTTACGATTAGTACACTGTTAGTCGAGTCGGTGGGCTCGGCGGCCACTGGGGAATCCTATACAAATGATAGTTACGAGCAGATTAGCTATTCTTCTCCACAAAGCAGAGCGAGAGAGAGAGGCATTAAAACTAAAGTGCACCTCACCTCTCCACAATTCACCTTGTTTAAATCAGCGAGGTCGGGAGACCAAAAGGAAAACATTTACTTTCCACTTGTTTGTCTCTTCTCAAAATGCGCTACGTTACTCGGAACGAGAAACGAATGACTTGTTTGCGGATAAACTGGAAGATTATATGAGATAAGAGGGAGTAGCACATATATCCAACTTTGTAGAGGGTGCATCGGTCAAAGCTGTGAGTTTTGATTAGCCATCCAATATTATGTTGTTGCGGAACCAAGGGATTTTGTGACTCTCTCTCTCTGTCAGTATGCACTCGACCACAGAACTAGAACGTGGCTGAAGCTGAACCTCCCTTTCCACATGAAATAATAAAGAACTGGTATATGTACGGACCAAAACCAAGGAAAACAATGGGCAGAATGTTCAAAAGTCATTTCAGGATACTGAGATGATAGGGAGGAGGCCGAATTATTTAATATCCTCAGGGTGCATCTAGCACAATATTAGCTCTTCAGAATAATGAAGTCTGGCAAACCGTGAGTCGAGGTTATAAATAAATCTGAACTGAACTGAACGGAATTGTGAACATAACACGGATTTTGTCAAACTGCACAAGTGTGCAAGCTGTAAAATGGAATCACGTTACTTACAACAGGTTGGAATGTCAGTGATATCGTATTACATCAGATCAGTTAACACAAAAGTGCATATCGTTCACCCTCGGAGCAACAGCAACAGCAGCACTCTCTTAACCTTGAACAAAGGTTTCGAAATTATTTGTATGCACTATTCCCACATATCTATCCTGTTCGCTTGTACGGCATTGGTAAAGGTACTGGTACATAAATACGCAGTTGGAATCTGTCGATATGGTATGAAAATGTCAATGTCCTAAGTAGTTACTCCTTCATTAATAAATTAATGTTGAGAACAGTATATAAATATTTATCAATCAAACATCTCACATTTCCCACTCCACTTATATGAAGTCTTCATAAATTCCCAAAAGTTTGAAGGAGGCCTTTGACTTTCTTGATAAATACACAACCATCATTTCCCATTGTGTGAAGTTGACATATAACGCATATATTCCTTTTGACAAAAAATCGTTCCTTTCGACAAACGACTTGGGTAGGAGTTTTGAGGAGCAAATGAAATGACTTTTCACTCTGAAAAGTAGATTCTCCTCGACTGTCTGATTCAACTAAAATTTATGCCCGTCCTCCTCTTCCTCCTCCTCCAGTCAGTCCGTTTAATGTGGTTTTTGCGAAAGGAGAGAGAGAGAAACTGAATGAATGCTGCTTCACTCTTCAAACAAAACAGTGACGCGGTAATGTGATTGTATTCCCTTCAAAACCTCTCTCCCTTGTACTTCTTATCATCGATTGAAAGAGGTTCTTTCAAGGACCATAAAGAGCAAATGTGGATAAGGGAAACAAGTGTAACACAAGAAACACCCGTAATCAAAGGTGACAGTTGTTGCTATTGCTGCTCTGGGCAAATGTCATCGGCTTAAAGTCATCGCATCAATTTTAGTTAGCCAATCAATCTCATCTGGCAGTTGTAAACACAGCGTGCATCCTTACATTACATAGCGAGAATTTTTGGGAGAGACAGAGGAAGGGAACATTTATAAATGTTTGCGCATCTTCGATGAAATTTTAGTAAACGGCTCAAGAAACTCCGCAAGGTCGGTATTTTATAAAAACCAAAAGTGCCATCATCACTATCTTTTCCCGTAGCAAAATGTGAGCAAAGTTGCATCCTACTCATCGATATTAAAGTATGATTATCTAAAGTTTACTTACTCCAAAATAACATGAATATTTCCATCCAACTTCAATCTGAAGATAAGGTAAAGATTTCAACTACAACGAATTGTTTTTGTGTGGTTTATCATAAGTATATGCATACACACAATGTAATATGACTTTTGATCTTTTTTCTTCGGCAAAACACTGGAGAATGATGATCACTCATAAATTTCGTACTCGATGTCTGTCACAGCCTGAATTATTTCAGTTTCCCTTTTGTATTCTTTTTACTTCTTACCCGTTCATTGGGAGAGGAGGAAATCCTGGAGGAAGGTTGCTATTGTGACTTTTGATCCGTAAAAATTCGACTAACTCATCTGAAATTGTGGAACGGGTTTTTCCTTCTGGAAGCAGAATTCTTTGCCTTACAGAAAAGAATGTTACTACATTCTCCTCATTTCCCCTTCTCCCATTTTTTACTTAAATATCTCAACTAGTTGCTTTTGTTGAAGGACAAAGTTTTGTGGAAAATATTTTTTAGAACTAGAAGTTATTTTGTGTTGGAAGCTACCAGAGTTATAAAATATAGTGTTCTGACCAAGGATTTTTTTATGGACTCTTTTGGTGAGTTTTCCTCGGCCAGTAAAATGTAGAAATGAAAACCGTCAAGAAGCACAAAGAACTCGGAAGATAAATAGAAAGACACATCATGAAATTTGACAGCATTCCGAAATTCTCGACGTCTCCCTTTTTCCACCCAAGACACACAACTCTTTCAATAGTGTGCTCTCATTTAGAGGAATTATCCACCTTGAAATAAATTGTGCGTTATTTTCTCGAAAGTTGAAGAAATTCTTTTCGGCTTATTGTTGAGAAGAGGAGAGAAGAAATCTCGTTTCTCTCGTGTATTCACTATTACGGTACACACAAGTGCACAGTTCTGAAGTTCTCCTTCAAGTTGCCTCCTCTCTCCTCATTCATGGCCCTTGTTTCGAATTCCTTTCTCTGCCATTTCATTAAACGGGTTTTTTATTGAAATAAAAGTCGGTGTACTTAAGGATCATGCCAACCCTCAAATCCGACAGGTGACAGGTAGGAACTTATATCTCTTCTCAAGAAAACAACTTACAGTCATCGTCAAGTTTAACAATGTGCATAATAAGTATGTCGTATGAGAGTATGTAAGTATATGTACATCCCTACATTTTCAACTTTCTTTCCCCTGCTCCCTGTCTCAAAACTTTCCCGAGTTTGCTCCTACTCCTTTCCAACACATTTCATCTTCACTTTCTCCTGAGTAGCTTGAATGATGAGGATGTGTTGCTTTTCATCAGGAAAACTTTTAATATTTTTCTTCCTCGAGGAAAAACTACAAAACACTTATGTTGATGATGGTTTGTAGGCATAGATGAAACGGTAAGGGAAGTATAATGATGATTGTTATATGTCATATTTCCTTGTTGCACAATATGATTTCAGTGAATCTTTCCTCCTTTTCAATTAATCGTCTGTGGCGCAAAATTAAGCCTTCTTCAGAAACTTTGCTCCTCCGCGTATATGGAGAAAGTTTACTTCATTTTTTTATCCTGATAAATGAGAGTAATCATAGTCGCGGAGATGTTATGGATGATCGTCCTATTTCACTAATTTGGCCACAATTTCTGTGATGCAATATTATTATATATAATACATTAAATTTCTTTTTGTGCTCAACTTCGACGAGGAAAATTTCCTCTTTCGAGATTCTAAGAAGACTTGCTAAATTACTTGCCTCTTGTCTGCCTGTTCAAATCACAAAAATTAAAACTGTTCCAAGGAAACTGTAGTAAATCAAGCTCGTGCAGTAGACGATTTTTCCGATTGAATGTAAAAGGTTGACTTTTGAAAGGGGCTATATGAGACATGATGGAAAATATCCTGTGTGCATGTATGTGGATTTTCACATTCAATCATCGTTTAAATTTTTTATATTTTTTTTCATCCTTCATACACAGCAAGCACAAGTGAGGCCAAGAATATTTTAGTAGTTATGACATGTTCGTCTGATAAAATGATTTCTGTTGAAAATTTCGGTGACAGCTTTTTGCTACCTTCGACCTTCACCGGAAATCGAATGGCTTTTTTGAGTAAATATAGAAGCAGAGATTAGGGTTGAATTGAAAGTTGAAATTTGTAGCTTTTCCAGTTTTCTAAGGTTGACTTTTAAAGAACATAAAATATATGTATATGTTGCATTGAAACTACGTCAGCGTTACAAAAGCATAGGTCGTCAATCTCTCTCTCTCTCTCTCCTCATGAGTGAAATTGCTTCAATGTAACCTTTTTCAGGTAGAAAGTTAAATGAAACGGTAGATTACGAGTGGTTCTACATAAACTATGACTTCTATCAAGTGTCAATCAATGCAAGCCAATTCCGTGTCCCCCAATTTCCAGATGAATAGTCACTTTTGACAAACATGAATGTTCCACTTTTTCTCACTCAAACTCCCTCGTGAATTCGCAATTTTCTCTGGGAAGAAACAACGTTAAACTAGTACCATTCAGTCAAATATAAAAAGGAGAAACATTGGGAAAAAGTTTATTTTTGGCGGAGAAAATCGGGAAATCGCAAAGAGAGAGAGAAAGGGTAGGAGTGTAAGTTAGATAAGCACCTAATAAACCAAATTTCACAAGGGAACACGCTAATATTGGTGCACATGCAATTTCCTTTTCCCTCAGTTTGTATGATACAAAAAAGTGAGTTTTGTTGACGTTCCGTGTGAACTTTCTCTTTTCCCAGCATAAATTCAAAGTAGCATCAACTAACCTAACTTGCTTCCAGTAAAAAAAATTCATGGTGAGTTTGGAAAGCAACGTCAGTGCGATGATCGTAACCAGTTTCTGTGTCAAAAAAGATGAGAGAATTTGATTCGTCGTTGTTGCAAAGGGCATGTGAAGCAAAAGTGGGGAACTTGTGTGGATTTAAACACGTTTTACAAGGGTCTTCCTCCTCATCACGATCATCATTATTTTTATTGCTCTACATTACAGTCATGTTCCTCTCCTGCTCCCTTTCTCTTGTTCTGGGAAAAGGGAATTGGGAGATGGACAAATGTTGCAAATCAAAACGGACCATTTTTTTACCTGCCACTCGCTCAGTCAGACTAGTTGAGTCGTGCGCAGATCTTTTCTCTAGCTACTATCAACCGTTTCCTTCATCCAGGGCCTAATCGTCTGGTTTTTTTGCAGAAAGAAGCGTTCACTTCTCCTTATTCCCTCCTGCTCAATGCAAAACAAGGAGCATAGTTTATCATAAATAAAGAAGTGGGCTCGCTCGTCTTGAAGGAAAGGGAAAACATTTTTTCCTCGCTTACTTTCTCTCACTCACTCTCTCTCTCTCTTATAACACTTGACAAAAGATCTGAATAATGATGTAAATTGGATGGCCTTCGCTGTTCGCTCTGCGTGTGTGTGTGTGTGTGTACCCCACATGCACTCACAAACATTCAGAGCTGCACTGCAGTCTTCCGATCCTCATTAATATTGCGACCTGACAAAACAAGAAAACCGGAAAGCTTACAAGCTTCATTTGTACACGTGCATTTTCCCTCGTAAATTCTGTCTTGTAAATTTTGTAAACGCAGTTGACATTAAATGATATGTGGAGAAGGGGGTTATATTTAAATGGATTGTAACTACGTCGTAAGTACGTACGTGCGGAGTATCCAGTTAGTTGAAAGCTAAACATTTTCTTATTTTATCTTATTTACAGGGCGACTTGCATTCAGTACGCTGTGAGACGTTTGGGACAACTTAACAACTGTGGCAAGGGCGAATTTGTAAAGAAAGTCGTCCGTCGTCGCCTGAGTGACGTAAAGCATCATTGGTAAACGTTGGTGCGTCTGTCTGGATGAAGATTCATTAGTGTTTTGACTGTGAAGTTGACTGGTATAACGATGAGAACGTGTGAAATGGTGAGGAGGCGTGTTCCACATATGAATAGTCGCACCACAGGGGTCTCCGCTAACTGGGATAATATCCTGTCAAAGACGTGTCCTCACGTCGCGCCCTTGCCCTGTGCACACAAAACACTCCCTCCAAAATCTCACGTAATCAATTAAAGTTTTAATGTGTGTTCCTTCCGTAATAAATATACGAAAGCCCAGAGGAGGACGAGTTCATAGATCATCGAGAGCAAACATGCAACTCCGGAGCCATGTCAAGTTGCTCATACTCTTCGCTATATTCGCACTGAATATGTATGGCAGCTTCCCCCTGCGAATTCTCCCCGCCGAAGGATCTCTTCTACAAATCCGCATGATCGACACGACAAGTGATGATGATGAGGATGGGGACACTGCTGAAGGAAGATACTCACCAGGCGGAAGGTCTCCGTCAAATGTCAGAGGGTGGAGGAACACATCATCATCTTCCAGCGGAGAAAGCTTGACTCAGGATGATTCCCAGAAGAGAACAAAAGCGGAAAGTGATGACAGCGACAACACGCAGAGTAATAATTTTCAGGATATTGGCGATCCGGAACTGGTGGAACTCACCACAATCGACTATTCCATCTACAGCTTCAATTTCTCAAGTGAGAAACCAACTCACTTCCCACCCACCCGTTTTCCCGACGGAAGTGCTAATGACAGTGAGGAGAGCTTTGTGACTCCCGCAAATGAGACTGATCACTACGGATGGACGGACCTTGGATGGGCGGATGTCGCACTGGTCACATTATTCTCTTCCATTATCGCTGGCACGGTGGTAAGTCAACACAAATTTTCTTGCCAATTTTCCTTTGTGTTTTGGAGTTGTTGTCCGGTCCTTTGTAACTAAGTAATGCGTCATGAAGTCCAAACAGTGTTTAATTTGACATTGAGATGCTCGTCCGGTGTTGTTGCTGAAGATAACATGACAACACATTATCTCCTTTGTTTTCTTTCGAGAAGAAAGGTTGGCCCAGAGGTCAGGTAATTATAAGCCAATTCTGTTGAATTGGGTTTACATCGAAAGCTCCGGACATCATTATTGGCATTGTTTACCATTTTTTTTTGCTAAGGTGAGAGAACAAAATAATCCCCTCCTTCAACTTTCTGCGAAAGTGAAAGCTCAGGGGAGTTAAATCTATCTTTAAGAACAGATGAACTCACCTCATCTGTATATTTGTAACGCGTATTTTGTGTAGAAATTAAACTGGTTGTGAATTAAAATGAAGGATTCCGTATAATAACGATACTTCTCACTGAAAATGAGTCCCACAAGAGGGAAAGGTTCATCCAGAAGGTGTCTTCTCCTGAACTATAATATATATCCTGCGTCGCATCAGTGCTTGCAAGTGACGCATACCGTGATACTCATGGGACCACCAGATTCATTAATATTTATAGGCGAGCTAATGTATTCTCTTGTTAGATTTATAGACTCTCTTTCCAACCTTTCCCCGTCTCATCCTCTTCTGTTATACATACTTCGCAGGAGTATGGGATATATGGGATGTCTCCGGGAACACATTCATATTTAACAGATTCCTCCGAAAAGCCACACTGTTTCACATCACAACTAGCTCAATTGTAGTTCTCCTCTCCTTTTATCGTTTGAATAAAACTTTCTGAACAGGCCATCGTTAAACTACGTATCAAGTTGTATTATAATTAGTGGCGAATAACGAAAAAGTAAGTTGAATTTTATTCATTAAGCAAGAAAAAACTTGTTTTAATGTTCATCAGAATCTTGCCACAGCCAATTAACACATTCGTCACAAGCACAAGCAGTATTTGGAAGCAGAAAGTATTTGAATTTTTTTAAAGAGTTTAGGTCCAACAATTAAATTAATTATGAAGAGTTAACAAGCACCTCTAATCTAATGTATAAGTGCAACCATGTTCCATTGGTAGTCGTGTAATCAAATGAACGAACTTAACCTGCGAACTACATAAAACAAAATGCAGTCACCCCACTGGTAAAGGTGTTATTCTTCTAACGAGGTTCATATACAACAAGAGACGACACGGAGTCCCAAATCAACGTTATTTGTTCCCCAAAGCTGGAAACAATCGTAACACCAGTTCTAGCGTCACAACCGAGTCACAAAAAGAGCAAAATTTATACTTCTATGTGCAGATTGTGTGTGTGTCTTTTGGTCTGTTGAAGGTAATTTAATGGTCTCGTGCAGGTGCAGTCATCATGGTTGTTCACCAAGGTTGAAGTTTTCTCTCTCCATGTTTCCACAGTTATTTGCGTGTCCATGCATGAGTTCCGGGAGCATGTGTTTACTTTGAGTTATGCATCAGAAGAAAGTAGATGACAAGTGTCATTGCTTTTTGTGTTTAATGAGTACATCTGCATTTCCTTTGTTAGAAGCATATTATTATGCACACATTTAAAACTTCAAAGTTCGCTGTCAACACATCAGCAATGTATTGGTTTTAGGTATGACTTCAATCAAGTGGCAACTCAAGTTCCATGATTTTTGTCCGGAAATGTTTTTGATGACGATGTTGGACATGCTGCAATGGCGACCTCATGTGTGTAACACTTCCCAAGGGCTTTAGTGAGATACGTTACCACTGTTTACAGTACTCCATAAATTCCACTTTCCGCCTGCTTACTCACTTTTGTGTGCAATTATAATTTATAATTCCGATGTGTGCTGCTGTGAGCGAAACCAGAGAACAGAGAGAATTCGATGAATGGCTAGCACTTAGAATTGTAAACACTACACTCCTCTTGTCCTAACAATTGCTATAAAATCCAGGAGCTTAGGGAATAATGCGTACTTAAAAAGTTTGTTTAACCTATTTCGCGTCGTACTTGCCGAGTGGGAGTAGTTGGAAACCAAAACCACTCCCTCCATCTCTCTCTCTCTCTCGAAGTTGGAATTGTTTGGAAGCCAACTATTGGCAGGTGGTTATGTAGTAATTAAGGAAACTATATATCTCCCCTCTTCCAGACAAATGAACTTTCGAAAGATCATCATTAACTAGATTTACGCTTCTCTCTCAGATCTCTTCACAATAGAAAATACTGGTTTGGTGGAGAGCACGCACGTTCATTAAAGGTACTTCTTAACCCTAGCTGCACGAGTTTTTCTGTGTCGTTTCC
>JAQFZW010003530.1:0-12680 GCA_034687055.1 Heteromurus nitidus | reverse complement strand
AGCTACATGTGTGAAAAGTTTCAATTTTTTTTGAAGAAGTAGTCATTTTCACTCTCCGATTTGACAAGTACTTGCTCATAAGTAGTTTAGTGAATGTGATGTGAATGTACACTGAAAAAGAGTAGAAAAAAATCGATAGGGTTGTATGAAAACGTGATATACCTTATCCATCCAAAAAATTGTTTACAATAATAATTCCTGTGCAAAACAGACAACAGACACAGTGAAAGGAGGACGATGAGACACTCCATCCTCCATTGTTGAAGATTGAAACTAGATTGTGTCATCAATTTCTTGAAGAAAATATAGTTTTTCGCAGAGACAAGACACAAGAAGCAGAGGATAAGGATAGCACGTTGAATGTGTAAATGCACAATAATAATAAAAACATGTTTTGCTTCATGACTTAACTTCAAACTTGGTGAATCATAATGCATAAAAAGTTGTGAAAACCGATATTTCCATTTTTTTCCTGTATGTGTGCAATTTTGTGTATTTTTTTTGCAAAACTGTCATCTGTCAGTTGTGCTTGGTACAGAAGCTAACACATGTTGTGACATATGATGACACAATAACATTACAATGAAATCGTGAATGAAATTATTGATATGAATGTCATGAGATAGGTAACTTACAACGAGTGATTATGGTCAAATAATTATCTGTGTTTTATGGTTTGGGTTTTAATAGTGATGTCAGGAAGACACTCAAGTTGCTGGTGTTTGTTCAGTTGGGCGAGCAAAGTCTGAAAAATCATCATAGCTCATTAATCCTGTTCCTGTGAGTCATTAGTAATCCGGTGTCCGGAGATTTTAACTTCCCGGAGACAGATTTATGGAAACATTTGGGAAGTTTATGTACGGTATGTGGAAGTTTTTCATTTTTTGGCATACATTGTATGTTTTTTAGTCTCGTAGGATATGAGTCAAACCTTCTAACGCTACATACAACATATCGAAATAATAATAATAATTTTAAAGTTTACAAAAACACATTTCAGAGTAATACACGTATAAAGTGTAACGTCAGCAAAATTCGTTGAACTTTTACAGTCACAGTTGGCGTGTTGATAAGTGGATTGTGAGCGTAATGTGGTAACGCATGCGTTATTTTAACGTTATCATTCATCCTTATCAGATGGGGCAGTAAATAAAAAAATAAGGAAACGGTTAGGTGATGCGATTCGCGCATACAACATATAGGCCATTGATAAAAACAACGTAGTAGAATAGAATGCCAGCTTATCTCTTCAAAGTGTACACATGGATTTTATTTATGCTTGATTACAGGTACGACATACGGGTTCCAAAGACATTTACCTTACCTATGGATAGCTTGCATGTTTGATCAATCGAAGTAGCAGTCGTCACCTCATCATCAACGATAGTTTACGGCAAAGGACGAAGACGAAGGGTTACCTGTTCTAGGATTGTTTTTACTTCCATTTCTTGTAAGTGCATTTTAGTGCATCGTGTTGTTTGAACAGAATCATTTTTTTTCTTATGATGTGGTGCCATAAATGTTTACTTTAGTTTTCTTTCGTTTTGCAACTAGCGAAAGGAAGAATGCCTGGGGTTATCAAGGAACGCAGAACAATAGAGGATTTGAAGTATAAATGAGGAGTAAACCATATAAGTAAAGCGTTCAAATAGTCTTCTTCAATTTCTGAAATTGCTCACTGAATGGTTTTCTGACACGCAGTCAACATACCAGATTACAGTGAACTTGCGCTACCTGCGTCGAGTGGGGCATTAGATCAGGCCGCCATGTTGAAGTTTATAAGGGGCAAAGGTGCCCACATCTCCGCCGAAAGGGTGAAGGTCCAGAAAGAACTGTTTGGATACTCTAAGGTATATAATATGACCTGAATCTCAATTTGTGTGCCCAAGATTAGGAAATTGTGATTGCTAAATTTGAAGTTTTGCATTTTAGACCATCACACATGGATTTCCATCTAAGCCAACAGCATTGGCGTATGATCCACAACTCGGACTTTTGGCAGTGGCAAATAAAAGTGGAGGATTGGTTGTGTAAGATTTATATTTTTACGCCCGGTTACTTTTTCAGAATGTTTTATGTACAGTATGTATTTAATTACTCATCTATATTGTGTAATTTCGTTAGTGTTGGCCAACCAGGGGTTGAATACACAGGACAACATCCGCATTTGGAAGAGACGGCGGTGACAAAAATATGTTTCGTGCCAAAATTGGTATGTACCTGCGACGAATAAATCATCATTACTCAGAAAAAGGCTCAAGAGATGTTTAATTTTGTGTTATTTATGACAGACTCGGATAATTACACTCTGCGATGACAATTCATTGCATTTATGGCGATTTCAAAACTCCAACCTTCAGCTCGTCAAATCATATCCGTTGGAAGGAAAGTAAGTAGACTAGTTAAAAGCGGGATTTCACACGGTACAACCGTAGAGACCAAGCCATGTACATTCCATATATTTTTTCGGTATTTTTCTGCTTTCAGATTAAAACGGATTTCCTCCATTACCATCAAGGAAGACTGTAAGCAAGCATACATTGGCACAGAGGGCGGAAACATTTACATGCTGGATATCTCCAAGTTTGAGATAACTGACAAGATAATTTACCTTGATGTCGTACTTCAAAAGTAAGACTATGTTGAAAATTTTAATACACGTAATACATAAGATTGAGGCCAAGATTTAAAGTTGAATTTAAATCTTTCTGATTTAGTGGACCTGAAAACTACAAAGTAAATCCTGGAGCTGTTGAAACCATTTTGGAACTGCCGGAAGAATCTCAATTACTCATTGGCTATGAGCGTGGTCTTATCGTATTGTGGGACATTGCAGAGCAGAAAAATATACGGGTAATTTACAAATTTCTGTCCAAATTTTCAATTTGTAATCTCGAGTATTGTTTACTATGATCTTTAAAAATTGTTTCCTGTAGAATTTTGTAGCATCCCAACAGTTAGAGGATATGTGCTGGTTTCCACACAGCGATGAGCAAAATTCACGAAAAATGTTTGCTACGGCTCATAATGATGGATCTTACGTTGTTTGGGATATTGAAGTCGGGGCAAAACCCAAGAAAGAAGCTACAACTCCGTACGGTCCCTTTCCCTGTAAACGAATCGGGAAGTTGGGGTTTTGGTTAGATACCGAAGGTGAAGCAGTCTGTGCCTTTAGTGGTGGAATGCCAAGGCGCGATTACGGAGATCACTTTACCGTTTCAGTAAAGGCGGAAGGTAAAAATTGAAACATCATAATGTTGAATTGTAATACGGTTTTTTAGATACAATATACCTCATGCCATTTGTATTTTTATTTACAGGATCTTCCGACTCTCCTCATGTCACATTTGATTTGACCTCGAAAGTAGTGGATTTCGTACTTGTTCCGCCCTTTGGGGATACTGACACAATTGATGATGCACCAGCGGCATTAATTGTATTGGCAGAGGAAGAGCTGATTGCAATTGATCTACAAAGCGACAACTGGCCGCTATTTTCTCCCCATCCTTACTTAAATGCCATCCATCCTTCTGCAGTTACGTGTTTTCATCATATGGGCAAAGTGTCGGATCAAGCTTACAATGCTCTAAAGAGTATAGGGATTTCCGGTGAATTTTCTAAAAATCCATGGCCCATAAAAGGAGGAAAGTTAAATACAGAGAAGACCATTCCAAAGAAGGCTGGAGAAAAAGGAAAGGACTCCGGAAAATCATTGCTTATCACCGGCCATGAAGATGGATCCGTTCGATTCTGGGACTCAACGGGAACTTGTTTAGTTCTTCTTACCAAATTTTCCTCATCGTCCCTATTTAGTTCCAGCGATGAACTCCCTGATAGTACATTGGATACAAGTAATACAAGAGAGGATGACGAAGACGAGTGGCCACCTTTCAGGAAAGTTGGGACATTTGATCCTTATTCTGATGACCCTAGATTAGCCGTCAAGAAGATTAGCTTTTGTCCAAAGTCTGGGGTATTAGTTGTTGGAGGTACTGCTGGGCAGCTCGTTGTGGTTAGCTCTGTGAAACGTGGAATTCTTCCGGAGGAGCCGTCCAAACTAGATGTAAGTTTCCATTATTCAATTTTATTAATCTTCGTCATTCTGTTGAAATGTGTAATATGTATTCAAACGGGAGTTCAAATTTATTTTCTTACAACGAACAGGTTATCACGTGCAACATGGTAGCCGACAAAGATGGATTTGTTTGGAAGGGACATGATCCACTTGAATATAAACCAAAGAATAATCCAAATATTGGAAATCGAGATGGGGAAGATTCATTCACAATTAGTGCCCTGTTGCAAATCAAACCACCTGCTGCAATTACTGCCTTGGACCTTGAGGCACCTTCCGGTGTTACTGCCGTGGGGACTGCGCATGGAATATTGATGTTTGACTTTTTTCGTAAAAAAGTGGTGATGGTCAAATCAACTTTGAATCCGAACGGTAATAAATGTTAACAACATTCGTGAGACATTGAGACCTATCATGTGTGGTTCCTTTGTAATGTGATTTTTAAACTGAATTGTGTAGACATAATGGCAGCTGGGGATACTCCAATTTCGAGGAGGAAATCAATTAAGAAATCGCTGCGAGAATCATTTCGACGGCTAAGGAAGGGAAGATCCCAGCGAGCACCAAGTGGCAGTAGTCCAATTAAGAGTCCATCGCTTTCAACCGTGCAAAGCCCAGGAGATCCTCCATCAAAATCCATCGAACGAGCCATCGAGGCAAGAGGTTCGGATGATGCAATGTCGTCCATGGTGCGCTGTGTAACGTTTGCAAAAACGTACATAATTAGTCGTAAGTTCAACACCCGCAGCACACTTGACTTGTAAGATCGTGAATATGAAATGATGCCATTTAAATCTAAACCTTTTGTAACCCCAGTGCAAACAACGACTCCTACCCTTTGGGCTGGAACTAATGCTGGAACGGTTTACGTATTCACTGTTGGCGTGCCTGGAGGTGAAAGGAGAAACAAAGAAGACGTGTCCTGTCAAATAGCAAAGGAAATTCAGTTAAAGCATAGAGCACCAGTATTATCAGTTATCCTTTTAGATTGCAATTCCGGTGCTGTGGAAGGATTCTCTCCACAGCATGATCATCTTGGACCTCATAAAGTCGTAATATCCAGCGAAGAGCAAATCAAAGTAAATACTTGGGAATTTCTGTTAAAGATCTGTAGCGGTTATATGTAATTATTCTAATCTGATAAATTTGTTCGTTTAGATATTTACTTTGCCAGCTTTAAGGCCTTTTGGGAAGTTGAAACTGACAGCCCAGGAAGGCTCTAGAACACGGAAAATTTCAGTGCAAAATTTTGTATCCACTGCTGACGAAGCTTATCACGAGAAATGCCTATCATGTCTAACAAATCAGGGAGATGTATTCATTATTGCTGTCCCAGACCTCCGCAAGCAAATTGTGTTTAGTCAGTGCCTTAAACGAGAAGATATTGCGGGTATCAATAGCTTTACATTTAATGACGCTGGTGAAGCTTTCTATCAGATTAGCTCCAGTCAGTTGCAACGTATTAGTGTTTCTACGAAAGCTGCTATCATATCGAAGCCGAAATGTACGGTGGTTGGTCCACAACAAGATAATATTGAAAACGATGTAGTCAATGCAAATCACTTGGATGCGGTGAACGCTGGTGGTAGCTCTGCTGAAACTAATCATCGCGAAGTTAGCGTGGATGACATTAGCTCTGAAATCGCAGATATCACAATAGATTCGGTGCGGGATCATACCATGAACGGAAATGTCACACCTACTGCTGCAGCTTCAACCGGAAACTCCTGCAGCACAACGTAAGAAAATTACGCGTGTATTGTGGAAGAAAATCATTCCAGTTTATAAGTACTCAATCAAATTTAATGTATTTATAGTGCTGTGGAAGAACGGCTAATCGATGGCGGCTCGTTATTGTCTCCTGTAAGCGTTACAAACCAGATCAGAAGTGTGACTACTGTTACAACTACGACGGTCGTAAACTCCAACTCGGTTGGAAGTAAGTTTTTTGGAACTGTACAAGTAAATTGCTTTGATGTTGCTGTTTTCTAATCGCGACATTATAATGCTCATGTTCTTGTTACAAATTTCACAGATTCCAACTCTACCGCAGAATCTTCATCGGCGAGTTCCACTTCCGGAGCGTCTTCTTCAACAGCTTCTACAACTACTGTAATTAGATCACCATTAGCCTCAGCAGAGCAAGATGATGAAAGATCTGAATCTCCAGTTGTGACATCCTGAGATCTCGCTTGCGCTAGTACTTATGCCCAGGCTCCAATAGCCGAAATGACTATAAGAGTAACTGTAGTACTTACTAACGATATCTCATACTGTTAGTAGCATTAGCACTTTTTCACTGCAACAATGGAAATGTACTTAAGGAATCCGAGTTCACGCTATTTTATGGTACTATATGCGTCCAAACGTTCTCATACTCTTCTATTCTAACATGCAATGCAACTTACACTAGCTAGGATATTATGTTAGGATAAAAGCTTCACGAAAAAATGATGTGCTACTTTTAAATATCGGTATGAACATTATAAAGGTTCAGGGTTTTACAAACTAACACTAATTATGACTGGTTTTGATACTGCTTTGTAATTGATGCTAGCTGTCCAAATGCTTGACGAAAAAAGTTGTTCGTGTTGTTTACTTGTTTTATATATTAGGTAGTTGCGACTTACAACGACATGATTATTATGCATGTCAGAATGTATGTACTTCAATAAATGTGCAGGTGTATATGTTGTGAACAAAATTGTGCAGCAAATTGGTTTATTGTAAATCCTATGATTTTATTCATTTTGCATATTAGAATCGTATAATCCGTTTGAATAATATGCACACTAACCATAACTTATGAAATCGAAATCTCAATCATCCAACACATGTTGTCGTCATCGAATGGAAGAAGATATACACGAGATACAGGGATTGGGATTTCCTTACGTTGTTCATGTCACATGAAATCATCACTGACTTGTGTAACAGCAACAAGACAGAATTAAGAAAGCGCAGACATAACAAGAGGAAATGAGTCCTTGGCATTGATTTTGGAATTCAGGGGGGAATCCATATAAATAATTGTATTTTCCAAGTTCGTAGTGGACAGAAATTCGGTCCAATCGGATTCGGAAGGTAACCCTAGTTGTTCCTTAACGTTAGCGGTGGGTATACTCGGTCGGTAACTGTACATCACAATTATAGTCATTTAGCACAATAATCAAAATGGTATCAGATAAGTCAAAAAGGCATTCATAAACTAATAATAGCATTAAATGACCTGAAAACATGAAATGCATTAGACCATGAAGAAAACCATTATATTTTTCATAGCATTCCATTAGAGTTAAAATTAAGCCAGGAATTTGTAAAGTAATTAGTCATAATCACAGTCTTACGCTTTCAGAATCACTTTAAGGGCATGCTTTCTTTCACGATTCGCAAACCAGTCAATCAGATACCCAGCCATTTTGGGGGCAACTGAATGCAATGCAAAAAATTTGGAATAATTTTTGAGTGCCCACGCTGCTTGGAGCTCTAGCGCGTGAGACACACATTCGTCTTTTTTCACTTCGTCAGTAAGTTTAGACATCACGGCCCCCAAATCTATAGGATAAGAGACAAAATTCATGATAAGCATAGGAATTAACATTAACAGATTAAGAGAATAAGTAGACAAGATTGTCTTTATAAAGCCTTACCTAGGGTATTAGCCGTAAAAATGCAATATAATATCCTATACGCTGTAAACTCTACTTTATTAGCTGATGAGGGGAAGGTATCGTATAGTTGGACTAATTGAGACTGACACTGATTATATTCTTCATGATCGCCCTTTTCCAGCGCGATCCTGGCATGAGTCTCATAAACGTATACAGTAAAATCATTTCGTATTCTTTGCACTGTAAGATCTTGACGAATTGATTTTAACTGATCACAAGCATAAAAGTAGTCCTGATTTTCCTTCCACTTTCTCTTAACATGTTCTAAACTATCCTTTAGAACGTGTTCAGGGCGAATTGTAGAAGGATCTGGGGCCTGTAGAGGAACATACAACGGCATTACAACGACATCGTAACATGAGTCTCTACGCAAAATACAAATCAATTCAAATCATGATTTCCGAACACATTCTTTTGTAAATTCTTACCGAAGTTAAGCGAAGATATCTCTTCTCCAATTCGTTACTTGTACCAATTACAACCGTTTCCGACCAATCAGTATTATCATTATCATCGTAACCGGCTGAGCCCACTGTATCAAGTGTCCACATTGCACCGTTCGAACCCGAAGTTGTAGGTCTAATTCCTGCGAAGCCACCCAATCGACTTTTCATTGTTGGCCGCTGCCCTCTACCCTTACCCGACGTTGATGCTTGAGATTTATCTGCAAGGCCAACAGTTAATTCTCGTATAATGTACGGTGCTTTAATTTTAATTAATCCTTTTAAGGTGCTTTATTATTAAAACAAAATTTTTCACTGAACAATGAAGACTTACTTTCTTTAGCGAATCTTGCAGCTCGTGCATTCAATTTTGCTGAACTTTTGCAATCTTCGTCCAATTGCATAACGCCATATTCACTGTACAAATTAACGCGTTGTACCCGTCCGTCCTCCTTGGCTTTCTTTTCACTAAAAAAAAGACAATTACGAATCGGAATTAAGAATATTTGTTCACATGCATATTATCAAATGGGGGAAATACTATTTACAGACTCCAATCCTTACATAGTGTTTGCTTTTGTGGCTTTCGCTTTAGCGCGTCGATTCAGCTTCCTCTTACTGGTTTTAGACTGCTTAGGAGAGAATTTGCGAGAGGTGCTTGATTCTGAACTGGACCTGTAATAAGGAGACCATGATTTAGGTCTTAGATTGTGCGAAGCGTATAAGGAAATACGGCTATGCTAAATGATACGTATCTATAGTGTCCAAGACATACCTTCTTCTCCGTTTGACTTTCTTGGAGTGGTTGTTGTACTCCGATGTGGACGATGACGATGATCCACTCGAATCAACAGATCTCGATCTTGAGCGAGAGCGCGTCGGGGAATTGGATTTCGATTGAGACCTAAAAACGTTCCTCCCACCCCTACCCTTCGCTGTACCGCCTGTACCCCATTTGTTATTCCGACCTTTCGGCTTTCCTAAGCTTCCAAGGCCACCTCCGCGACCACCTCTAAGATTGTTGCCAGCTCCACGACCAGCCATGAAGTCATCAGTTTTAATTGGCTTACCCGTTATTTTACCTTTGATGTGTCCAATGGCAGGAAACGGCAACATCTTTACTTGGCCACCAGATATTCTGTAGTATGGATGAACGAATCAAAATTAGTATCGTGAATGACAATAGTTTATAAGCATTTAATCGAAGATGTGCATATATATTATTGTATAGGAAATGAACTCACTCAGGGAGAGGTTCTTTTGCCCAATCCTTTGTTTGCAGGATGCTATCTTGTGCGGCTCTGGTCACTTTTCCTCTCAGAATTATGTCAACACGGTCTTTATCGATGTCGTTCGAACACAATTCGTAACACCTGAACACGTATTCCCTGTTGCGATTTAAAAAATTTGTAAACAGTCGAGTCGAAGTTAAATTTTATTTTGTTGGGATTTTAGGTTGTTAAAGATTAATTGATTGCAAGAACTTACTGAAGACTTTGCGGCCAAACTGAAGGATCCATAGCTTCACTGAGGTCCTTTGCATTTGACTTAGTTCCTCCGCCAGAAACTGCATTTCGTTGTGAGACGTAAGCGTTGTTTGACGCTGGAGAAGAGACATTTGATGAGTACGTATTACTATAATTATTTTGATTACGATATTCATTGCTGCTGTTTTGGAGAGTGATATTTGATGCGGATGCTCCAGCGACCTTGGCGTAGCTTTGTGTGGTGTTTTGGTACCCTACTCCATTTTGCGGAACGCCTAAACCCCCGATGTTGCTGTTACTACCAGCAAAATTGCTTGGTGCGTTAACAGAACTTGAGGATGATGCATTAGACGAAGAGAGAGCTTTGTTATTAAATCCATGTGCTCCACCCCGTTTGGACTGTAGACTGAATCTAATTGGCTTTGGACCATTACCACCAGAATTCTGATTCTGTTGTTGCTGGTTTCGGTTATTTTGTTGTTGGTTTGTCGCCCAAGGCTGATTTTGTTGTGAAAAATTCCCAAAGTTTGAAAAACTGGAAAAGTTTGAGGAATTGGAACTATTATTAGCCCCGGAATGGAAAGGAGGAGGGATCTGGCTCAACTGAGCAGGATTGAATCCGGGAGGTAAACCATTACTGGGTGTCGTAGATGCATTATCTTTGGCTACAGCTTGCTGCATTTGTGGAATTGCCGGCGGCTGAGGGGTGGCGCAAGCAAAATTCATTCCTTGGATGCCCTACGAGAAACAAAAGCATACGCAAAATGTATTATTTACCATGAATGTTAAATTAAATATGAAATAATAATATTTTTAAATTTTTAATTCTAAAAAACATTAAAAACTTACATATGCCCCATAGCCATAAGACCCATACGAGTAATTAGGTGGTGCTAAATAGCTGAAATTCACAAAAATTCACATTCCTTTAGCACATGAAGTCCACGGGAGCAAAACCTTCAGATATTAATGTTTTAATATACAAATTTCTTAATCAACTTACGGATTGAAGTAGGGGAACTGTGACCACTGCTGCGAAGCAGCGGACTGATTAGCCTGATTGGTATTTGTGGAAGCTGCCAGCTTTTGAGCTGCTTCTTTAGCTTTGTCGAGCGACTGTTGGTCACTTTGAGACATTTTTAAATACTTACTTAAATGCAACAAATTTTTTACAAGTACAGAAAAACTTTTAGATTAAGTTAAAGACGATTTAATTCATTTACAAGGAAGATCCACAATTATTTTCAAAACACTTGGCAATGTTTAAACAAAAACTAACTCCTTTCACTAATTATTACTTTATCTTTCTACTATTTTTACTGAAACGAAGCAACTCTGGCTTGTTCGCCAGACGTTATAAACAAAACCTCTCTAAACCCTGCAAGCCTGCCACAACGATTTTTTTTGGCGACGACAACTCGATCAGAACGCAAGAAAGATGAACTAACGCTTGAGCTGATAAGTTGTGTGGGAGTACTGCTGAATTCGAGATAAGATGTTGAAGCGCAGAGATAAGCGAAGTTTGTATGAAACGCGGAGCGACCCTAAAACATTATTGAACAAATCTACGTTGGAGGTCTTCTAATTTCGGAACAATGATGAACGAAGCAAAAATCGTAAAAATATTTTACACAAATTGTCTATATGGAAACTTTGTAGTGATTAGGGTCGATTGGATCCAACTGGAACTGGAATCTTCGTTGCGTCCTTCTTTCTTTGGTGTCATCCAACATCTAGTCGCCAATCGCACAGACAAATCCTTGTTGTCGCTGCTGATGGTTATCGAGAATTGCAGTATTGTAGAGCAGGATCAAATCAAACCACATCAATTGGAACACAGGAATAATGTTCTTGATTATAACATAAATTCACATTAAAATTGTCAGATCATCACTTTTTGGAAGATAGAAGAAACACACAATACTCGCGAACCTGCTCCAAAATCTAAAATAATTTTTACCACTTTCAGTGTGGTCGTTGCTAAATCCCTAACCTTAACTAGTTTACAATAAAATCTTAAATTTAACAATAAATTATTTCTTCTAAGCTAACTTTCCTATATAAAAACAATTCTCTTCAGATGACAGAAATTTCACAAAATCAGCTGAGATAAATAAATAGACAACACCTGGCCTGGCCACGCTAACTAATCACAATATTATTGCCTATGTATCTCCTCCCTGTCACCTGTCATTTACAATTAAACTCTTGAAATGTTGAATGTAAACAATCGACAGAAAATTACAAATTAACTCAAAATCGTAGCACTGTTGACTGCTGAAGTCGGTTGATGATGATGATGGAATCCAGCTCCAAAATAGCACCACAACCGATTATTACGGACGAATGCTGAGTGAAGTGAAGGTGAAGACGTCTTCAATTCCTTTTCGGAACTTGGAACTCCAAATATCTTTGGAATAATTTTACATCAAAATTACTACTGAATTATTCATCATCGATGAAACTTCTCCGTATTAATTTAATCACGACGTTTTTAACTCGAGACAGAGAAAATTTAAACTTGGAAATAAAATATGTGAATGTGAAAGGGGATCTCTATTGCAGAGAAATGTATAGCAGGCACATTCCATACACTTTCGTTATATCCTTCACCCCGCACCAAAAAATGTATGTATGTATACACAACGTATGCACATTTTTATGCGGGTAGCTCATATTCTCATATATACAATTTTTTACAGAGGACCACCCGCAAAAATATACCTTAGATATATGCACAAGCAAAATGTGAAAGGGTTAAAATATTTTAGATTATAGCATACAAGAAATACATAGGCTAAATGGATGTTTTAACATACAGGGACTAGGGAACTACTTAAAGCAGAGGTGTACAATGTACAATACACGTAAAAACTTTATACTTTGAGTTGTGTATAGGCGTACATCAGCATTCAGCATATTGGGGCGAATCGGGAAACATTTAATCCAGGTTTAAGCCGGACTTATGACTGGTCCCGACCAGTCATAAGTCCGGCTTAAACCT
>JAQFZW010003529.1:0-12681 GCA_034687055.1 Heteromurus nitidus | reverse complement strand
AGGGTTATTTTGGGTAAAGGTACATATGTGTGAAGTTTCAATTATTTTTGAAAAAGTAGTCTTTTTCGGTTTCCGATTTGATATGAACCTGCTCATATGAAACTTGGCTGTTTTCTCGATTGCAGTTCCGGCACAAAAAAAAACTTTTTAACATGCATATTTTCTCGTTGGAAATAGGTAAAAGCGAGGTCAACAAAACTATGAAATCGGGAGAGAGAGAGAGAGATGAGACTACGCAGCATCCTCGTCATATCGTTTATGCTTCTGTGTGCAACTCGAAATGAATACGATTATTTATAATGATTTTTTAAGGAGAAAAAAGTCCTCAACCACAAATGAAATGATATTAGACAAGTAATCCCAACCAAGCCAGGGGCCAGGAAGAGGAAGAGAAAATTAATGAAAAGTATTCACTTCCTGTGGAATACTTTATCCCGAGAAGAAAAAAACTTTCATCCAATCCAGCATCCCAATCCGATCCAGGAAACTTCTTTAATAATTTCTCCTCTTTTGTCCAAAAACTACCTATGTATTCCGAATCCAATGGAATCGCTGGAATCGCAAGGAAAACTTTTTCGCAGAATGTGTTTGTGGGCGGTATAGGATTGCGGCGGTGAAAGTGGATCACATTCACATCATCGTCGTCGTTCCGCTTCTTTTTGTTCCTTCCGCCGAAATGAAATATGAAGCTGAGCCCCTTTGTTAATGATCGCTTAATGGCGTAAATAAGGGGGAAAATCAAAGGCATGAGAATGAGATGGAAAATGCTATTAGTTCAAATCCTACCGTTATTATTATCGGAGACCACATCATCAACACAACTTTCCACAATGAAGCCCACACATATCGCCTTCCCTTTCTCTCGGAAAATTTGCGCAGGAAATAATATCCCGTTCTTCCAACAAAAAAGTTTTCTCTTCTTCAAACCATTTTTCTCGTTGGAATTAACAAAGAGGGAGGGCGAGCCAGATTTTTCGTACAAGGAAATGGCATGTGTGTGTGTGCACCCGTAGCACCCACGGTCAGCTACCTTCATGTTTTGAAAAATACAATTCCAGCGATTCTCCCGATAGCCAAAAAATTGTTAAAGAAGAGAAATGAGTGAAAGGATATTTTCCCTCTTAAATTCTCCTCATGCTGCGTAAGAAATCGCTGGAATAATACAAAAAAAACTTCAAGAAGCGAGTCTCGTTCGGACATTTGGTACAAGTGCACACGAGCGGAGCAGATTCTGGAAAAGCAATTCCTTCGACTGGAATGCAACAGAGATATTGATAGTAACTTTCCATTATTATTATTATATTTCTCGGTAGGGAATAGGTCAACCCTTTTTTGTATTAAAAACAGATAGAAAAGGGACATGGGCCAATGGAATAGCATTTGAAAGTAAAAAAAAGCTATTAAATTTATATAACCTCCAAGATTCCAGATAGATTTTCATTTTGATTCCGAATGAAAACGTTTCTTCCAAGCTCCCACGTTGTCCTTCGAGAACAAAAGTCAGAAAGTAAAAATGCTTTTACATTTTTTTTACCACAATTGAATTGAATTGTTTGATGCCAGAGGGAACCAGAAAAAAAGATTCGTTCTCCATTGGTGGTCCGTCTGGACTTTAACTTTTTCCGCTCTTCTCCAGTTTTTTTGACTATCTTGGGAAATAATAGCGAATATAATTCACTTATGTATTAATCTTTTTCCCATTCTCTGATTATGTGCTTCTTTTGTGAGCAAGAAAATGGGAGCCATTTTAGGCATTTATCATTCCAAGGTCCCCCTCTGGTCCTCAATTCTATCACGAAAAGGAGACAGAATGAAAAAAAAACCAGGAGCAAAAAATCTTGGGCAAATGGAAATTATTGTCCAGAGCAAGTCAAAGTGCATGAGGAGAATGATTTGATGGAGAAAAAACAAGAATGGATGAATATAATGCTTTTAGCATTTGTCATAATGACTTTTTGTATAGTTCTCATAAGCGAATAGTATAGATACACGGATATAGCCTTGATCTGGAAAGAAAGTAGAAAAGACTCGTCATCCTCATTTATTCTCTCATCCCTTCTTTCTTTTCTACTTTCATTATTCCTCTGACAAAAAAAAGAATGAAACTTTTTATTGATTCATTCATTTATTTCTTCCTTTCATACTTTAAAAAGATCCATTCTGATATCAAATTATACACAATATTTTTTGGCTCATCCTATTCTTGGCAAATATGTGCATATTATAGATATTCTTTATTACTTCAAACAAAAGGCTAAAAAAATATTTCTGGAGAGGGGAAAAGAAAGAAAGAAGTAGAGAGAAAGTTTTTATTCTTGTCCTTTTCTTTTCCAATAATGTTTGTTTCCTATTTCCGGACGGATTAGGAAGTTGGATCTCTCTGCAAAATCTTTTTTTTTTTTGAGAGAGAGAGAGAGGCGCAGAACCACCATTCACATTTTATTCTTTAGAGTATAAGTATGCGGTCATTCCATTGTTCCAGGCAGATATATTCTGTTACTCATTTAGAGACAAAAAAGGAAGAAAAGTTTTTTTTTCTCCTGAAGATGTATGCACGCAGCAGTTGCAGAAGGGGATATTCTTGTGCCAAGTTTTCAAGTTGAGAGGAGAAGAAGAAAAAAAGATCGACAGGCGCCAGCTTTCTCCTCTGCAATGGAAAATGTACGTATATTTTATATATTTATAACTTTCTCCAGTGCAACAAATTCCATTCCTGGTGGATCCTTCGGGGCTGCAAGTAACAATGTGTTGGGAATTAGTCCAAAGCACAAAGCAATCTTCAATAATAACGACGATCATAATCGTAATGATATGAAATGGCATGTCTGTGTGTGTGTGTGTGCTATATATTCCAGTGCAGCGCAATGCACAATTGAAACTAACCTTCACTCTTCTTCTTTGTTGGACTGGAACTGGACAACAACTCAAATCATATGTATGTTTGGTCTTGGTGATCGGAGCCAACTAACTTTTCATCAAGAAATCCAAAAGGAGAGAAATGGGGCATTCACTCAACTTGTGCTGAATCTTTGAAAGGAACGAACACGTATCCTTCAAAAAAAGAAGAATGAATGAAAGGAAACAATTGTACATTGTGCACGTAAAATCATGAGAGAAAGGTTTTTAATGAATATGAATGTGAAAGGTCTTTTTCCTCCTCTCTAATTTCTCATCTATTCTTGGCTCCTCTCTCATTCCATTTCCCCACATGCACATGCAAAGAGAAGATATTCGATAGATTGTCATGTGAAATGCTTATCTTTCACTGATTTTGACTTTGCTCTTGACTCCCTTATTTTTTTCTAAGTTTTCCTCAAGGTCATTTGCTGGACTTGGGCTCAAACAAGCTTTGAACATGCATTTCCTTTTGTTTTCCGTGTAAAAATAGGCCGCCTTTCCTCACTTACACTCTTTGGCTTCGTTTCGTTCCTGCGAAAAGTGGAAGTGAGAAAGGAAATGTGATATGGTTTATGTACTTATGCTCATGCAACCCTGATTCAACTTACTCTCTTCTCTTATTAGATTTACTCCAGTCCAGAGCCAAAGAGTCCAAAGATGGAAGAAGAAAAAACTTTTCGACTTTTCCCTCTGAAGGTTTCTTTCTCCTCCACAGGGGTTTTTCTCCAGTTAAGTCCTCCCTGGGTCTCTTGTCGTATATCGTCCCCTAAAAACCATATAACTTACAAAGTTAATGCGTGCTACCATTTTTCCTTTGTGCTCTCTTTACTCGGATGAAGATGTCAGGGCCAGAGAAAAAATACATCTTCCTTTTTTAAATACCCACGAGTAAGCACTTAAGTGGAGCGTGCTACCACGGTCAGTTGTGAAAACGGAATCTCTCATCGCCGGTGGTTTCGTTAAGTATACCCATTTTGTACTTTTTTGTTTTATTTCGCCAACCTTGGAAATGTGTAAAAAAGCATTCTTTGTTTCTCCAAACAAAATAGCTAAAAATGAAATCTATTACTAAATACTCCTCCCAGGAAAAAAATACACCGCCTGCATAAATGGAAATTTGTGAAAACAAACGGAGAAATGAAAAGTATACATTCGAGTATGGAAACAACAGGGTTAAAAGAGTAAAATGCTCAAGGACATCGACTACACATCTCTTTTGTCCTTCTCAATTGCAAGCTCTTCACATTGGCCTTGCCTTTTTCTCCTCCAGTCAACATCCCTGTGCCACGTAATTTTTTTTTGTTTTCGTGATTTCCAAAAAAAGGAACGTGGGAATGTGCATTGTATGCAAATACAGGAAAAGGTTCAATAGATATAAATTTTTTGCTGCTCATGAAGAATTCCAGCATTTTCTACGACACAACTTTGCATTTTTGCAACCCTTGTTGGTGGTGCACACATGTGTGTACTCCATCTGGCATAGGTACATACGCGAGAACAATACGCAAACATATGCTCCCATTGTTAACAATGATGACGCAACTGTGAGCACCGAGCACAACACTTTTTTTTGTTTACATATTTCAGCTGAAATTGCGTTGTTTGTAAATAAAGTTACAAGGAGAGTTGTTTTTTCTCTTTCGAGAAAGAATAAAAATGTGGTCATGGTCGAATTATATTATTTTGTATAATTTTTTTGGCGTCTGTCTCTCAATCCTCACTCTGTTGTGTTTGTGCTCGTAATAAAAATGTGATAATAGGACACTTGCCAAAAAAATGGAGACAAAAGTTATAAACCTTGAACAATAAGACTTGCATCAAGTATCAACTTATACGCAATTTGTTAGAAAATTAAGGCCAATTAAGATATATATATATATATTTCAAGCTAGCTCTCTTCAACTCTTCACTCGAATCACTTAACAGCTTCCATGATATTATGAGAAAAAATTTAGTAGCTGTGCATCTCGACATAATGAGACATTAGCATAGTTATGATTTAAGTTACAAAGTGAATTGCATACATATTATCACACTTTAGTCAAACTGCACAACTAGTCCGTGTCCATATCCATATCATTCCGCATCGTTCATGTTAATGCATCGTGCTGGAAATGTGAAGGCTCTTTAACTCATAACGTAAAACTTTCTCCACCATGTAGCCTTACGTATATAAACTTTATGAAATTTTAGTGAAAGGGACAACTTTCTTTCCTTTAAAAACTTTACTTTTTTTACACTTTTCACAAAGTACATGTTACGCATAACAAAATGATGGGAGTAGTCTCATTTTATAAATATAATGGAGAAATAAAAAGTGTGTTATGTTATGAAATGTACTAAAGGGGTTACATTATTATGCTTCTCTGCCGAGTTCCTCTTTTCCCCATTCTCGTCTTCGTTCGTCTGTCTCTCTCTGGTGTGTATACGGTGGAGGTAAAAGTATATTGGTTAAGACTACAAAAGCCTACATAATCTCTGTGGAGTTTCCTCCCGTAATAAAACATTTGTAACTAATTCCCCCTTTTTCCTACGCTTTCAACTTGCACGTTCCATTTCCTTTTCCACGTTTTTAAAGGACGTGAGTGTTTTCGACTTTCGTAAGAGACTGCGTGTGTGTGTGCGAGAGTGAGGAGAGTCTGGTATGGATGCCATCCTCGGCTTTTTTGTAGTTTCTTCTTCAGCGAATTAGCCAGGCAAAGGGGATGGGAGAAAAGTTTTCTGTTTTTTGAAGGGAAAAGCCACTCTATTCTTATTAGTTTTGACTTTGTAAATGTAGCATTGTGTAATGTATATGTTCATCTTGTATTTTTCTTTCTATGCGAATATGTGATCACGATGAGAAAGTTGATATTTAATTGAAAATTTGGAGAAAATACGATTCGCAGTTGGAAGAGTTCAGTTTGACTTGAAGAAGAATAGGGAAAAGATTTTTTTCTTCTCTCTCTCTTCTTAATTTCCAGTACTTCTCCAAAGCGAGTTCGCGTTTTCTACGGGTTCCGCAAGAAAGTAAACAGATACAAAATAGGGATAGTAGACTATTTGGTAACTTTTATGAGCAAACCACAGCAAAGAGAAGTAATGGGGGAAGAGGAATTGAAGGTCTTTTGTACATTTTCACTTTGGGAGAGAATTGGCCTCCTTCTATTCCGTCGAATTTGATTTCTTGCTAATGCAATGCAATACGGATATTGAGTCAAGTTCCTTAGACCGCTTTTAGCGTGTTACAACTTTTCCGTGGGTGTCTTTGTCTTGAGCATATATGCTGCGGGAGTGGAATAGTGGATATATATGTATAGCGTAACATTGGAAGACGAAAACCAAAGCAGGGAAGGAAAAGCTTTATAAGAATTTGTGACACAACGAATTGAGCACTTGTATTTTTCCAAGGAGAAAGTCGCACACACGTCAAGTTATGCGAGCGGGGTAATCTAACAAAAAGGACCGTAGTTGTTTAACTTGTCATTGTCGAGTTCCAGAAATTGACTAATGAGACGGTGTGTGTAGGGGATTGGATGGGATACCACAAAAAATTATTTCACATGAAATCCATCAAAAACCGGAGAAAGCCTTTTTCTCCGAGGATGAATGAATTCGCTGGGGGAGCGCAATTTTCCAGAGTATTTTCCCAGAGGCGGACAATTCACCTGTGACATAAAAAAGGATATATATTTTGTTTTGTTTTCCACCTTCCCGAGGAGCAATTCCAGTGACAAAAATTTGGGTAGTCAGGTGGGAGCACAAGTGCTGCTCCATTATTCGAATCATTGTTCCCGACTACTCTATAGATGTTAGCATATTATGTATCGTATACTTCAGTTGAATATACGAATAATAAGTATGAAAATGGTACGGTTGACTGGGAATAAAGCTCGAAAATATAAAAGACTCGAATCCTTTCATGCTGAATATGACATGTTATTGTTTGACAGAATGTACATTATTTTACACTATGATAAAAAGGGCAGGAAATCGAGGTGGGCTCAAGTGTATAACAACAATCTCATCAGAGTAAATGCAAATTGTTTTTCCAAGAATTGGGGATTTCCGTGTTTTGTGATTCTCGCCTTTCTTTCTAGGAAAAATGACAACATTGAGGAAATTCAGGGACTGAGACTCAATACGTTATTATTCATGTCTATTGTGAGTGGGTGAGTGAACTGATTTTAGAGCATGCAAATAATATATGTATCGCGTATCATGTGTTAAGTATTATCTATTTTCCATTCTCGGATTCCCAGTGTGTCAGGTCGGGTGTAACATCACAGATGTGAATTCTTGTGGAAAATTACGCATAAAATCCTCTTCTGTGGAACTCTGGTCCGGAAACAACAAAACCGCGACTGCCTGTGTTGTGTATAACCCAATGTTTAAGACTGGAAATGATGAGGATTTAGAGCTATTTTGCATGACATGGGGAACGTGTACTCGTGTGAAATGCTTTCCTCTTCACGAGATTTTATCGGCAGTGGCAGTGGCATGACAAAGCGTTTCCCTTGAATGATCAAACAAAGGGATTTTCGAGAGGATATTGAAGGAGGATTTTAAAGCAACCTGCTACAAATTCTCTGGATGATGGATTCCTCTCTCTCTCTCTCGCTCCCTATCTCTCTCTCTCTCTCTCTCTCTCTCTTTCTCCTCGCTCTTTTGCAGGGAGAAAGACAAAGACATTCAAATTCCGGGGAATATGTTAATAATTCCTCCGGATCACAATGTTTCTGTCAATAGTATTGTTAAATGAGAAGCATATATTTCTAACGAAAAAGATAAGAGCTTTGGAGAAGCGACAGTGTCTTTGTTACATAAATTCTGGTTTACATTTTCATATTAATAAATTCACAACCAGAGTAATGGTATAATGGTAAACACTCTCTCGCATATTCACATCCTCTCTACTCCGCTTCCGCTTCATGTTATTCTCGTCACCTAGACTCACCCCTTCTCCTCAGGCGTGTATTTTCCTCTTCTCCTCTTCTCCAATCTCTCTTGTGTTCCTAACACATTCTGGAATGCTCATATTCGTGATAGGGATTCATGCATGCAAGCCTTCAATCCATTTCAATTAGGGGTTTTCTATCAAGTATTATCTTAAAATTGGATGACTTCACTCACTCGCTCACTCCGGCTCTGCTCTCTAGCTCGAGCTTTTTTGTTTGTAATCCATATCTAGACGCGTAGGTATAGTATCCATTTCCTAACGCTCCAGTTTAGCCATTCATCATACCAAGGCTCTGTTTCAGACACAATTCTCTTTTGTTTTCACTACTCTCTCTCTCTCTCTCTCTTTCTCTCTTTCTCTCTCTCTCTCTCTCTCCCTCTGCATGGCTGGTTTCGTTATGAAAACGTTGAAATGCCCAGAGTAGATGTTGATATGAAAGCTGCTCACTCACAATATAACTCACCAGGTTGGAATGGTCACATGCTAATATCCAATAATACAATTGCTGTCTATCACGATTTCCCCATTACATTGTACTCCTCCAGTCCAAATCCAAAGTTGCTTTCACAGCTCCAAAAGTCGCATTCAAAACAAAATCCATATTTTTCTCGCTGTCTGTCTGTCTAGCAGCGTCTTATGTGAGTGTAAGTAAAAGTTGTAAAAGCGTAAGTCAAAAAAGGAGAAATGGCAAGGTCACTTTCACCATATCATCAAATAACACACATATGCATTCACATGCATGTAAAGTTAAGATAGCTCAGATGAGAGAATATATCGTCCAGTCATGCAATGCCCTTGGATATTGAAGAGAAGGAAAATTGTTCATTGTTCGGGTATCATAAATATGACGCTCCACTTCCAATAACTCCTCATAAAATTTATACTTTTTTCTGTCTGAGCTCACATTGTCCAGACGGAACTGAAATCGATTTTTTTTACCTCGAATCAGCACATATATTCTTTTATTGTGTGATGTGATGACTGATGTCTGTTTGTGATTGTGAGAGGAGCCTACCAGTCCAGTAATGGAAGGAAGATAGACAAGTCAGGTCTGTGCATATGTGGAACTGTAGAACTGGAACTATCTCTCCAATTTTTATTTCCTATTAAACGAGGAAACTCAATCAGAAACTGTGTTTTTATTTGCTGATTGGGGGTTGCTGGAAGTTGTATATATGACATATATGCTTATATGCGTTTTATATCAAGTAAAATCGGAGCTGGGAAAGAACATCCTGTCGAGGGGTCAGACGAGCTTTTCACACATTCCGAGAGAAATTCATGAGTGCACCTGTGCCGCTAGATACACGACCATAAAACGTGAATAATGCAAGTGGAGCGATGAAGCGTTGGGAAAAAGTAGACGACAATGATAGATCAAGTTTCATTAGTCTCCGGTGGATCAAGAGGGGAAGTGCAATGTAAATTTCAACATCAAATTCCTTATTTACGCGAAATACGCGAAGGCTGTACTCTTTTATTCGCTGTGATTAGTTTCAGATTACACTCTCGTCTCGTGTTCCCTCTTCTTTTCCTCACGTCAGCATGCCTACTTTCTCTTTGAGTAGATGGAACACATGTGCTCAGTGCTCACGACATCACTTTCCCCTCTCAGCTCACGATCAGTGCAACTCGCATTGAAAATGAAAAATGGTTCCGAGGAAAGCAAGCATAAATAAAAGAGTTCCCTTGTTTTGGTACGATGAAGGACGACGAAAAAGGTGACATTCTCCTGAAACTTAAATGACAAATGATTTTCGCGATCTTGTAACAGCAACCTATGAATGTGACTGTATATGTGCATACATGCTTACACTTCGTTGAAAATCATTACAAGGGAAAATTCATCATGGAGAACGTAGTCACGAAGAAAGAAGGGAATTCCTGGAGAAAGCTAAATAAGAAAATTCGTTTTCTTCCCGCTCCCTTTGATCTTCCTTTCTTCTATTTTGGCTTGAGTAAATTGGCTGACTGAATTAACAAAAAGGGACTGTACCTTGCTGGAGCTGAAGACTCTTTCGAGAAAGAATGTCGTCGTAGTTGTGCTCTGGAATGCGTTTGACCGGACCACAGAGCTTTACAATAGTGGAATGATTGAATGAAACCAAGTAATAAATACGGCACATTCCATCAAAGAAACTCTGTAATCTTCGATTTGAATTTGAAACGAGGAATACAGAGTGATTGGCTGGGTCGATACTTTAATTTAGATAAAAATTAGCTGCCATTGAAAGGTAGGGTGCAGGATTTTGAGGCAAAAGTGAACAGAGCTTGACTGATTTTCCATTGAGGCTCTCATCGAATGTCAAAGGACATTACTTTGAATGGGTCTGGTATTCAATGGTTATGCGCTGACATGATATGAAAACTAGCAGAAATTTTTTGGGAACAACAGCTCTTGACGTCCAAACTATCTCAACCATAAATAAGTCAAACATCATGTGCAGTGGCATGAATGAGAGCGAAAATTGTTTGGGAAAACAAGAGAAAATTCTTTTTGAAGGGAGTTTTAATTCAAAGTGAAAAACAAGAGTGGACGTCATGTGGTTCAAATGCGTGACAATGACAATAATGTCCTTCAAAACTCAAAACGAAGTAAATGCTCTGCTGTGCTCGTTTTCAATCATTTACACGAAATTACAAAGGGCATTTTTTTGGGGGGGAAATCGTCAACGTGTTTACGCTCCTGGTATCTTCTCTCCCTCCTCTGACCACTCGCCTTTTGTGTGGTTGTGGGCGTCATGTGGTGACATCCGACATCCATAATATGAATACGTTTTTGTGGGGCTAGTCATCCGTGACAAGTGCTCTTTTATATGACAACTGACAGTATAGTAGTTGTGGTGGCAGTGGTGACTGGGCATATGTGCCTCCTCCCGGGTGACGGAAGGGATATGCGATATATATATTTTTTTAGAAAAATTGAAAGTGCTTTTCTGACAGTTCGTGGGCGGTCCGCTGTAAACACTTGAATGGATATTCAAATATTGGAATTTGTTGACACTGCGTCAGTTGTTGGCTCACACGCGATGCCAGTTTTTTATGACAATTATCTGTTGTAGGAATGACTCTTAAAGAGCATTTATTACCTACACACCTTCACATATATAGACTCCAAACTCGTGTAGGGAAATTGTTCAAACGTTTCAAAAAATCGTGGGAAGAACACACAAATCTTACTTTTCGGATATAGTTAAGTCGTTTCCCCAACTTTCCCAATAAAAAAAAGTGTCAATAATCCTCGAGGGAGAGTGAGTAAGATATTCTCTCTTGTACGTGTGTAATATACATCTTCCAATTTATAGACACATCCTTCTCCTTTTCACGCTTCACTTCATGAAAAGTGAAAGCGCATTTATTGCTGCACACACATCCAAACCCCCTTTTTATGCCCAAAAAACCCCAGCACACCTTAAACAAGTGAACCTGAAAAAGGCAGAATATGGGAGAGTGGGAGTCTTCGCATTCGCACAGAAGACATACTACCCCTAACCCGGGTAACATTTTTCTCTCGGATATATTCCGTATGTGAGGAGTTCATTTCTTTTCCCTCTCTTCCCCAGTCCCCGATGCTATTTTACACATGAAATCTTCCGATTACATCTTCTCATTTTCACCGTTTCCTCTATTCCATCCATTTCCCCTTTTCAACTTCGATCAAACTTCCGTTGTACTTTCTCTTGGGGAGAGACCCTGAAAAAAAATCTGCGACGAGAGAGAGAGAGAGAGAGAGGAGTAGTACAACTCATTCTTCAAAAAAATGATGACTTACCTTTTTATACTTTACCTTATCATCAAGTTACGAGTCACCCATACGAAAATAGTCTCCGCTCTTTTTTCCCTTATGAAATCACCACACTTCCTTTTCTCCCCGGAGAAAGTAAATCAGAAATGACAAAGTCTTTTCGGAATGGGGAAACCGCGCGCACAGATTAAACGGAATCACACTCTGCTGAAGTCAACATTACCCAAACACATTTTTTATATATTTTTCTCCGACTATTATGACATGAGATATGGTTTGCTGATGCTGCTGGAAAACGCGGAGGCAAATGTGTGGAGAAAAAAAAGGGTATTTGTCCTATTCTCCCTCTCGCAAAAAAAAGTATCATTTACTCGTTTATTTTTTCCCTTCTGAAAATTGCCCCTTCTCGCTTCCCCGAACATCTTCTCGATTATTACACGGACACTTTATCTCTCGTCCCTACTCCCGACTTTCAGTCAATACAAAAGCCAAGGAAATGTGGAGAAAAAAAAATATTGTCAAGGTCCTGTGGTAAAATGGCAAAGTGGACATTTTCCACTTTTTCTCCATTACATTTTTTTCACCAAAAGGATGCGGTGTGGTGGTGGCGGTGATGACAAGGCTGAAGATGATGACGAGGTATGGGTATGCATCTTACCTGAAAGTGTGAAAGTGTCCCCAGTCCCGGCATTACCCTTTTCGTGTGGAGCCGAGCAAAGGGAAATCTTATTTTAAAAGATGAAGGTAGTGTGTGCGTATGAATCGTGCTCCGTCTAAAAGGATTCCTTATCCCATTATTTCAACGCGGTAAGCGAGTAGGCGAGAGTAGACTGCTCTTGTGAGACTTTCCTCCGCATTCCATTCCCTTTTGTTGTCTTTCCATTTTCCCCCTTTCCACTAAAAAAAGTAATACTTTACGGATAAAGTAGTAAAGTCAATGTCACAATTGGTGGGAATATGCGCGCCTACCTACTTACCGAAGGCGTTTTATTCCTTAAAGCGAAAATGTTCTTCAGTTCATACTACCCGCGCGCCGAATGCTTTCAAAATCGACACCATATGCATCTTGTAGAGCAGGTTGTGCTCTTTCTCACTGTAG
>JAQFZW010003528.1:0-12682 GCA_034687055.1 Heteromurus nitidus | reverse complement strand
TTGAATTACTGTGTTATACTCACACCATGCATTTTGTCCATGAATCCATTTTCAAGTTCAATGATTCCTTGTCTTGTAAACTGCTCCTTGCTGATTTTTACATGAGAACATGAGATTCGCTAAAATGATGTGGTTTTTTTTTTCTTTAAAACATTTCGAGTCTCAAACCGTATTGAATTCGAATGAAATATATGAATAGAACACTTCATTCATCATTTAGTGAATGCTCCAATGTCGCGTCTTCAGGAGTGGGACCGAGGTTATAACGGTTGACCAAAGAAAAACATGTATGCATTGTGGTTTGGTTTCTGATCCTCTGAACGTAAGATCAGATCTTTGTTGTTATTTTTATTAAATACAAATCTTTAGGAAGTGCAGTTATATACTAAAATCTCTTCTAAGGTGGTATATATATTAAGAAGTATCAACTAATACCTACACTTCAATTTTTTCCTGAGAAAAATCTATAAAGCTTGATCAGCCTTATGTAAGATAATGGATAGACTAAACTTAAACTTAACTATGTGTAACGCTACGGTGAACAAGGTGTCAAAGAAGAACTCCACAACTAAGAAGAAGCAGAACTAGAATTTGTGAACCTGTGATATGAATATAAAACATGCTTACTCAAGTTATGCATTATAATTCACACTGCAAATATAATGTAATGATATCATTATGCTCATTTGTAGTAGTAATCATCGATCAATCTCTGCTTCCGGCCGTAGCCAGGTTTGCTCGGACTGTACATTGCGGGAAAGTAGCGTTGCCTTTGATTTTGACTGTTCTGTCTATTACCGTAGCCCTGTGAATAACTTGAACTTCCACTGGGACGGTACGCCGAAGTTAACGACGATGATGATGACGATGATTTACATTGTGACCTCCAAGAAGATGGGCGCAAGATTTTGTCCAGCATGTTTTTCACCGCTCTTATTTGTGGTCCTTCTTGAGTTGCTGGTCGGTATTAAAATTGTTTATGTGTTAGTATTTTCATTAATTAAAAGAGAAAGCTTGTTTGGGTTAAATAATAAATACCATAAAACTCTCCAGATAAGCCGAACGTATCCCAACATCCAATTTTGTTTGTATCATCCGTGCTAGCCTTCACTTGGGGGAAGACCATAATGATATTCTTTCGTTCGGCATATTCCAAAAGACCAGACTCTTCGATATGCTTTGTTTTTGCGAATTCTCTGGACATTTTCAAGAACACAAATGAGAGGTGAGAAGATAGGCTAAATGGTGATATGGCCAATTTGTGTAGTTACCTTCCGGTGAGACATCCATGAAAGTAGAAATGAAGATAGCAACGTCTGTTGTTCCCAAATCTGCATCTCCGTGGAACATAGTAGTAGCCAGTGTCATCTAATTGATGCATCTGAAGTCCACACGTGAACTCGCGTTGGTCGAATTCAGAGAGGCTGTCTCTGGGAGTGTTGTACCGAGCTGTGAGAAATGCATTGATCATGAATTTATTGACAGAAGATGTCAGTAACTATTATTGCTTTTAAAATATAGGACCAACTAAAAGGTTCCGACGCATTGCTGGAATCAGGGAAGAGAAGGAAATTCAGCGCTTCAGTTACTCCAGAAATGCCACAGTTCCCAATGAAAAATCTGCCGTCATTTAGTTCCGTGCATGGGACACCTCTATTCAGCGTTGGCTATTATAATTCCAGAAAAATCATATTCGAAATTGAGAACTTTAGAGAGTGAAAATATAATGAAAAGCTAAGAAGATTTTACCAAAACGAGGTTTGCATCTTGAACTCTCGTCTTGATATTCTCAGGAGATGTTATGTATTTCTCATAAACTCTCAGGATGTTCAAACTTTGAGCTGCAAACACAAATTAATTTTTATGGAATATGAAGAAGCAAATAGCATATTTAAAGTTTCATTATGATGGATTTACTCGGAGAGAAGAGCGCATTTCGAAGACCTGTGTAGACATACAAGCGCTTGTTCTTCAAATTCGCTGGATCTTCAATAATACCCCTTCTTTTGTAATTGGCAATGTCAGTATGAACCAAGTCAGGATTGTACAATTTGTCCGAAGTAAAGTTAAAGAGGGTCGTGCAAAATCTATCATAATCGTCAATTATACCATTTGCAGGCCCGCAACGATAGTATGCTGGAAATTTAGCGAAAACAGGAGGTGATTAACAGAAGAAAAGTTTTCAAAGGATTGAATGAAAATGAAATGTATGCTCCTCCGAAGGCCAAAAACTCACTGTGTGAAAATACAGCAACTCCGGAGAACAAAGATGAATATGAAAACTGAAGTTGTTGTGCAAAGGATCCTCCGCTGGAGAAGCCAGCAAGCGTTATTTTGTCCCGATTAACGGTCCAAGGCCCTTCGCCAAATAGAATTAGTTTTAAATTGAGAATGTTAGAATGAACTAAGATAAGTGGAATTTTGCATGAAACTGCGTGAAACTTTTAATGTATGCTCACCTAATGAACCCGACGATGACTCCTCTCCTGGATAAGAGTGTACACCTACCACGAAGATAACACAAAGTAAGAAAGTCCGTTGAACTTCCATTTTGACGTTTTCAGTTTTGTCTTGTCTTTATGAGCCTATTCCATGATCAATTGGTGACTACGATTCAATGAAAGCCATTTATCGATTTGTAAGATAAACGGTTTGCTCACACACAATCAGTCATGATGTGGATTTCGCAATGTGGTTTTCCTCCCCACACACGCACATATCACTTTCCAGGATCAGCATTGCGTTCAATGTGAAACCACGATAGGATATGTCATTGGTGAGCTTCGCTAATTCGCTAATTGCGAACTTCCATCGCACATCCCCACAAAATGCCGTTCATTTATCATTTCCATTTTTAACTTTTGCTCAAAGACAAGGCCCTGGCTACATTAGAACCTAACCACATGAAATGGCCATTTGGCCATAGTGAGGTGACAAACACATGTTATGCAATTCACAAAAGTTGACATACTTCGCTAGCAATTTGCGATTGCGATTCGTATTTTAATACAAACAATTTAAAGAGCTTATTAAATACAACATATGAAATAGGTTTTAGGTTAACTTAATATTCTATTTAGAATTCACACTTGCAGAGTCCTTATCCGTCTCCTTGTCTTCGTTATCATCACTCACCATTTCATGCCCAACCAACATTATCATCTCCTTGTCGAGTTCTCTACAAGCGACAAAGTGCTTCCGAACCCTGCCCGCTTTCGCAGAGACCTTCAACCCACAAGTTTTACACGTCGCATGCTTCTTTCCATCGTCAGATGCGACGACATTGAAGTAGCCCCAAACGGGGTCTAACTGTCTTCCGATTCCAGGTCTTTTACTTGAGCCTGCTGAAGGAGTCTGTCCTTCTTCATTCAACTTAGCCTCATTTTTCAGGTGCTTTGTTACTTTCCTCTTCTCCGCCTTGACTCTCTCTTTAGCTTCCAACTCACCCGCAGAGATTCCCTTCGGGTTGTCCTCCAAGTTGGAAAAGTAGGTTTTGCACTTTTTGTAGTGACCCTCCAAGCGGGATGCTTTGCAGCTGACGGCTTCTTGGCAAATGTGACATTTTGCACGAAGTTTTCCATTTGATAACCTCGAAATTTTGTATTTGGCCCAGATTGCTTTCCGTTTCCTGCCGGCGTACGGCAAATCTCCTAATTTTATTCGTTTTGGTTGGTCGCCAGGGTCAAAATCGCTGTCGTCTGACTCGTCGGAGGCTTGAGCTCTAGCGTCGTTTCCGGCTTGAATTATACAATTGTCACAAATTTAACCTTCCATCAAGATTCCCGAATACATGTGTACGTTTTTCGCACAATGCGTAATTAATATAGTTTCTATTCGATTACCAACTCCTGGAGAATCTCCAGTGTCCAAAGGATCGAGGATGTCTGAAAGCTCTCCAACGTCAACATGTCCAGGGAAGTCTGCAGCACCTTCATCGTCATCAATTTCTTCCACGTCTGAAGGTTCTTGCTTCCGAACAATTTTCTGAGACGGTGACGGTTTGTCAGAATTTGGGAGCCTCGTCGTGCGTTTTGAGGTGGATTTCCGAGCAGTTTTGGGAGCATGCGAGGGCACTTCACTTTCCGTTGGCTGCGCGTGGCGTTTCCGAAACTCCTCGTAGCTAGCACCTGATATAATAACAATAATAATTAGTTTTTGCATCCACAACCTGAGGGTTTTAACAAACTAACCATATTTCTCCTGAATGAAGTCTTGAAGAAGGGTCAGCTCATAGGAAATTACTTGCATAATTTGACCCATGTTTTGAATTTCATTACGGAGGATTTTGTTTTCCAATTCCATGATTGCGATCGTTAAGTTTAGTTTTGCCTGAATTCCAGTATAAGCTTATTTTCTCCTGTCCAGCTCTAGGAATTTAGCTCTTCGCACCAATACATTTTTAATTCAATTTTGAATGAAATTCAGAGGCAGTGGCCAAAATGTATGTAAGTATGTACTGAAACGGATAGACACTTAAATAAAGATTCAATTCAATTCAAAATGCAAAATAGTACGACACAACTGCTAATCACCTGCAACCTGGAATTTGTAAATGAGCATCACAATGTCCAGCAGGTTTCAGTGTTCTCCTCTGTCCTGCACTTGCACTGGACTGGACTCATAGCCAGTTTTGTACATCTGTCCGGGTCCATTTTTGCGCATATACCCACACTAACAAGTAGCATAAGACTATAGCCCAAATGTATAAAAAGGACAACCAATTTTCCCATTTTCCCACCCGATAAAAAGTACAAGCTAAACTATTGGGGTCTTGTTGAGTTTTTCATGAGGTGGCAGTGGCAAAGAACCACAGAACCAGCTTCTCGAGGAGACAAAGAGTCAGACATACCAGCACTGAGCTAGAGCTATTATAAACCCACACACGAATGCACTTTTTGAAGGAGTCGACTAGAGTTAGTTTTGCATTCGTGATAAAAGTTGTGAGTATATTTTCACACAAAATCATTTATTAGAAGATTTACAAATATTTCTCCAATAAAGTAAAGTTAAACTAACAAAACACTCTTTCAAATTGCATTGTTGACATTGTTGTACGTTTCCAATCCAGGATGTATAATTTCTTATGCCCGAATTGCCCATCCAGTTTTTTCCGGAAGCTTCTTCATCTCCTTCTGGATCTTCTCAACTTTCTCGTCTTCACAAGCTAACCGAATTCTCTCGGCCGTCGCAGGAGTATCAAATCTAAAGAAAGTTGATGAACCTCTTTCCTTCCGCGAAGCCTTGATTGCTTCTTTTATGGCGAAATAAATGGAAGCTGCCAAGAACAATGGTGGTTCTCCAACGCCCTGTGCACACAAGAATATATTGTTTGAAAACTTGCAAGTGCATATCCTCAGAAACTCCGTTAATTAAAATGAAGTAAATACCTTAGAAGAATATACAGCTCTCGTTGCTGGACCCCCTCTCAAAAGCGACACATTAAATTTTCTCGGGATATCGCCCATCGACGGGATTTTATACATTCCTGGTCCCTTCGTCAACATCAAGCCTTTCGGAGAATACAAAAGCTCCTCGAGCGTGAATAGTCCGTAGCCCTGCATAAAGGCTCCTTCAATTTGCCCAATGTCTACAGCAGGATTCAAACTCTCGCCGATGTCAATAACAATGTCTGTCCGTCTCACAGAGTGATCTCCAGTGAGACAATCCACCTCAACTTCTGAGACAGCAACGCCATAAACAGTGTATGAGTATCCGTCTCTTGTCAAGTCGTTTGGTGTTGCGAAATCGTAATTCAAGTCGAGTCTAGAACAAATTAAAAATTATTGGAATATTTGAATCATATTCTAGACACATGTTTCATTTTGAAAATTGTAAAAAATTACTCATAAAATCCATAAGACGACAAGTTAACTCGGTTCGAATAGGCGGCCTTAACCCACTCCTCCCATTTCCCGTTTGGATTAGCTTTCTTGAAGGGTTGTAATCTTTTCGAAAGTTTTTCGCAAGCGTCCTAAAGACAAAAATATACTCTAATACAAATAATTTTAAAATATCAGTTTAAATTTTCTAGCCTGTTTTATACCTTCACAGCCATTCCATTCAAATCCGAAGTGAAGCTTCCACAAGTCGCCGTTGCATTTGCAATCTTATCCGTGCCAGTCTCAGAGAAGTAAATTTTGTCCATAGGAATTTCCAAAACTCTGCTCGCCACTTGCGACATCTTCGTCAGGAGGCCTTGACCCATCTCAATGCCTCCGTGGTTGAGTGCCACAGATCCATCCGTGTAAATCATAACGTAGGCTCCAGCTTGACACAAATGCGTGGAATGAAATCCCACAGAGTGCTTCATTGGCATTACAGCAATTCCCCTCTTCTTCCATTTATTTTCCTTATTAAACTCCTCCACTTCTACTCTCCTCCTTTCGAAGTCCGAATTGTGCACACATTCTCGCCAACACCTCCTCACAGTGCAGTCCTTCACAACGTAGCCAAGTGGGTTCACATCTCCATTATCTTGCTTCAAGTGCATCTCCCTTATTTCCACCGTTGACCTACCAACTTTCTCTGCGACCTCGTCCAAAACATTCTCGATGAAGATGGAACATTGCGGACCACCGTAACCTCGGAATGCTGTATTCGAAGGCAAATTCGTTTTGCAGGCGAAGCCAGTCACATCCCAATGCGGAATTGTGTAAGCAGCGTCCACGCCCATGAGCGCTTTCTCCATGACATAAGGAGACGCGTCAGAACTGCTTCCGCCATTGTTGTAGAAGGATGCTTGCACCCCCAAAATCCGACCTTCTTTCGTGTAGCCCACTTTGTATTTGAAGAGGAAGGGATGTCGGCCACCTGTGGCAATCATGTCATCCCACCTGTTCATCACGGTTTTCACCGATTTTCCCAATATTTTTGCGGCGAGGGCGGTTGGCAGTGCTACCAAAATGTGACGAGTCTCTTTCCCCCCAAATGCTCCACCCACACGTCTGCATCGGACTTTCACCCGGTTCTGGGGGATTTGGAGGGTCCGTGCGACCACCTTTTGAACATAGTCCGGACCTTGGCAGGAAATTGTTACCTCCATTTCTTGGTCTTCGTTTGGAGTGGCGATGCACGACTGAGCTTCCATGTAAAAGTGCTCTTGACCGCCCATTCTAAACTCGCCTTCGAGAATCCCGTCTGCGTCTTTAAATGCTGAAGTGACATCCCCTGAGCGAACTTTTCTCGTTGTGAAGTAAGACTCTTTCTCGATTGCCTCTTCAATCGTGAGGATGGGAGTAATTTCTTCCAATTTGATTACAACCAGTTTTGAAGCCTTTTCAGCTATTAGAGGATCTGAAGCTATGATAATGCCAATGGTTTGCCCCTGGGAATAAACCTGTTCGAAAATAAATACGTTTTGTTGTTAGCATTCGTTAAGAAACAAACTTTTCATACAACAAACTCCCTTACAAATTCTGACGCGAATATTTCCTCGTCGTCCACAACCATTCCAAAAGTGTTGGGATGTTCACTGATAGATTTTGCAGTGATGAAGTCAACAACTCCGCTCAAGGCTAGTGCTTTGCTTGCATCGATTGAGAGGATTTTCCCGTGGGCGACAGGACTTCCGACGAGAGCTCCGTAAAGTTGTCCCTGCAAAGGAGCCTCGTCGTCTGTGTAAATGGCTTCGCCAGTTGCATGTTTCAATCCTGATAAGTGGACTACAGGACGACCCACGAGATCCTCGACTTTCTGGGATTTCGGAACAATTTGGTACAATTGTACTCCATCCGTTTTCTCCTGGGATATGGGGCTAATGGCAGTCAATTCTTTATCGGGGATGGAAATGGAACTCGAAATCTTTGACGGAGTTCGGTTTAGCCAGGTTGAAACGACGATGAAAAATTTCGTGAGAAAGCTAATAATGATATAATGAAATCAAAGGTAAAGTGGTCAGCTTATTGCATTACAATAATTGTGTGAAAATTAATTTGAAATAGAAATAATTGTCACCTTTGCGCCAGAATTTGTCTATAAGCGACCATCCCTCCTGGAGCATCTTGCTCCAGTCTCATCTCTTCACACAAGATATCCGAGGCGGATTCTAATGTTTCATCTTTCCAAGTCCTGAGGTTTAAAAAATATACGCATACTTTTACCAATGTCTAAAATTATTTTGGAAATTTACGTTTGCGAGTGATCTAGAATGCATATTACTTTGAGATTAAAAATTTGCAAGTTTCTTTCGCCAGCTTGGTTGTGGCAGCCATTCCACCGAATACCAATGACACATCTTGAATTTGTAACGAAGTCGGGTGGAGTACTACGCGCATGCAAGCATTCACAATTGCAATGTCATCTTCTCGTCGTCTGGCTTGCTTCACAGCCCACACGAATTCATTCTAAAATTCACACAAATTGAATCAAGATTCATGAAAAGCTTCAGCTTTGCTTTACTTAATTTTAAATCATTGTAAAAATCAAATCTTGAAATAACTTCTTTTGTTAAGGGAATGTCGATGGATTCCAAGATTTCATGGGGCTGAACCAGAGTCGTTCGGTATTTGGGGAAAAACGACTCATCCATTTTCACGGAGCGTTTTCCTAATTAATGCATTCATTGAATTTTATCAGTCGTACATGTACATATTCCACCTTTAATATTACTCTGACGAGATTTACCTCTGAAAGAACGCAAATTTACTACAGCTCCACATGCCATCAGGATCGGATTAAGGTCCGAGATCGGACTAGCCGTCACAATATTTCCAGCGAGGGTCTAGATTGGGTTTGGGTTGCACCATATTGTGAAATATCATACCAAGAATTTAAAAAAATCATTTATTTAAACATTCAAAATTTTACGGACATACCGCAACATTTCTGACTTGTTGGCCAGCAAACCAGTGCAACATATCTTTGATTGCTTCCAAAACCATTCCATTGCGCATTCCAGACTTATTAGAAGTAACACCTAAACAGTGAAAATTGAATGTCAACTAAAACCCCATCTATTTTCAGTCAATTTCCAATCTGTGGTGTATATGTCATATATGGATATTCGTACAAAATTGTTGAAGACGTGAAAGTGAAACTGCTCCTCCAATTTTCAGGTTGGATTTAGACTCGTCGACATGAATCGTGTTTAGCTCGCCAACATCAGAAATGTGAAGAAGGACAGAGTGCCGCTCTTGCTTGTACTTCATCTCAATTCCTGAAATCCGGTAGTTTCAGAATTGGAAGGCAATTTAATAAAATATTTATGGAACATTGTCATTAACCAAATAACAATTTATACCCAGCTCTGTGTTTCCTCCAACGCATTTTCCCTGTGGGTATTGCTCCTTCAGCTTGAGAAGTTCTTCAAACGAAGATGGTTTTATCCAAGTCACATTCTCACCGACGATGTGAATGCCTTGTGCACGGACAGCCTTGTCAAGCTATAAATTTGTGACAAGTTGTTTAAAAATATGCATTTTTGTCAAATTGAATTTGAAACATTACATTTCACCTGAAGTTCTGGAGGGAATATGATATCTTCGTTTGGGTCATACGGCTTAAATTCAATTTCATCAAAAAGTGTCTCCGCAACTTCTGTTCTCATGTCACTGTTCCCATTGTCCATGCAACAACCTCCATTCGCTCTTCCTCCACAGCAGCCACCACTGTTCCCATTTGTGGAGGACTCCGATTTCTTACAAAACGTCTTGTAGCCTGCCATTATTGGTCGGTAGCCAGTGCATCGACACAAATTTCCCTGGAAAGCATCTTCCATCTCTTGTTCAGTGGGCGCCGGGTTGTTTCTGAGGAGAGCATACATCGACATAACGAATCCAGGTGTGCAAAACCCACATTGTGTCCCATGACTTTTTGCGATCCTCTCCTTCAAATCAAAATGACAATCCCTTCGCTAAACGCATCTTTATTGTTTGTCGTGCTTTATTCAAACGTATGTTACCTGAACGGGATGCAGTCCTGTTTGGACTGAGCCAATACCTTCCACTGTTATGATCGCTGTTCCATGAATGGAACAGAGAGGCGTCAGGCATGCATTAATTGCCTGGTTTCTGTGAACATGGAATATTTAGGAATTGAGAAAATAGCGCAATCCAAGCTCGTCATAATTCATAATCTCGCCAGTGTTTTCATACACAATTTTCTGCGCCGCATCGTCATATTTCTGCTGAAGAACGGTACAGGCTCCACAACCTCCCTCCGCACAAGCCTCTTTGGATCCAGTTAGTTGCACTATTGCAATAGCAAATCATTAGATAAACGATAAAGGTACCAAAAACTGTAAATGGATCGTTTTGTGATTATATTCTTACACTTCAGCCGCAAATAGTACAAAAGTGTCCATTCTGGATTCGGATTCGATTCCACAATCTACATAACCCGACAATCCATAAAAAATCTTATACTGTTGGTTTGGTTCTTTCGAATTGTCAAGGATGAAGATTTTGATATTCTTTGGAATGTTTTTTATACCTTTCTCCCATTTACGAAAAAGACCAAAGTCGACGATGGGTTGTTCAAGTCAATCTTTCGATTATCCCCCATTTTCGAATAGTATTGTCAAGTTGTCTTGATTAACGTGTTAGACTATTTATGATAAGCTTGCTCGAATACACAAGGTGAACTGGACCACGTCTCTGGAAAAAGGTTTCCAAAATCGTTAAATCTAGTTTGCATGTACAATTGCGCGTGGTGCTTTGTTCAAGACTGGAAATAAGGTGACGTCAATCCATGCTGAATTTTCTGATGCAACATTAGCCGATTTCACATTAAAATTTCAAGTTCTTTAAACTCTTTAGGGCATTACATGAAAACAAAATGAGATTTATTAAAATAAATTGTGAGCCTTGTCTCGGTTGCATGTTTGAATAGCATGGCTCGCAACATTGAAAACAACGCGTGTCTTTGTGTATACAAGATGCTATCTGAATGTACACTTTGACTGCCTTCATGATCGCAGTATCGCAGATTTATTATCAGTCAGTATAAAGGATTTTCATCCGCATTTAGTAGAGATGCATTCGGCTTGAACACACGAGGCAATAATCTTGACATTGACAAGATCAAGTTCACATCCAAACTCATATAGTTATTGCCTAATCTCTGCTAATTTCACGAAGCGTAAAATTATTCTCTCGCCTTTTGCCTTCAGTGCCTTCACGCTTCATTAATATTCATGAATATAAAACGGTACGCGCACATTCAATACAAGATAATTTGTTTTTATTATTTTTCGATCCTTTTAAAAACTTACCGAAATTTTCTCGTGTTGCTGAAAATAAAGTTTGCACTTTTCCGCAGTCAGAATAACATGAAGATTTAGCACAGAAAATCAACTTTATTTTTGAAAAGTAAAATATTACCAAAGCGTGCTCTATATGTTCTCTTTTCAAGAGATTTTCAGTTTCCCAGAGCAGATGTGGTGTCGGTATAACGCTGTCCCACAGACTGAGTCTTTATGTGCATTCCCCCCAACTTGAGTAGTCATTCAAATTCGTACCCGTGTAAATATGAAATAATTAAAGCTTTGTGCTACTGTGTGAGCTATGGACAAAGTATTTGTGGATGTGTATGCCTGGGGTCTAACTCGATTTGCGTTTCAATGGAAAGCTCAATGTGGTAGCATCATATGAATGATAATGATTGCAAGAGCACGCATGAAGAGAATGAAGAGAGGCTTACTTAGCCATTGCCTAAGCTATATGACTTAGCAAAGTTATCCGATAAGTTTGTGATTTAGAATGGTTTATGATGCGATAATGATGTGTGTAAATATTTTTTATGTTCCAAAGTATTAATTATCCTCTTCAAATCAAGAAAAGTTACTTTTATAATTCGTGAATGAGATATCTTCTAAACGTTCTACCTTGCTATCGCCTCTTACAAGATTGCTACTTACTCACGCAATGAGATGAGGGGACCTTGATGGGACGGTTTATAAACACAATTGTCTCATACTCATAAAGTGCATACATAATCAGAGGGAATGTATGGTATCAATAAAATACAACACGTCTTTAATACAAATTCATATTTCAAACTTCTCTGAAACAAAACCTTTTGTTCTAAATCAAACGCTTACAAATCGAAAACTAAATCCTAACAGCCTAATTCAAAACATGCATATAAGGATTTATCGAAACTCCTTGCAAAAAAATTTCATTGTACGTTTTGCTGAAAAAGGCTGACTAAAAGATCTTTCACATGCAGAAAGAGATAAATTATGATGTCTCATACAGAATGTGTATAAAATGCATGTGCATATACATAGGTGAAAGCGGATGGCTTTTGGCGTACTTTCTCCATTTCCGAAGTACTTTATTCCCTGTAGTTGTCCTGTAGTCACTTCCCCCATCACGGTCTGCGTTCAAGTTTAGAGTCCCTGTTAAAACAAATACAAGTGTTTTTGAATACAGAATCATAAATAAAAACCTTGAATTTAAAAAAATATATATATTAAATAAATAATTTTGTGCTTACATATAAATCTGTGCTATGGAAGGCTGTCTCTTGCCAAGAAAGATACACGGATTCCTTACGCCATAAAGGAGACATGTATGCCTTCATCACCGTCCGAATCGTAGTTTGATCTCCGCAGGATTGGGTTTAAAGAAATGCACCTACTTTCTTCCCCATCAATGTCCCGTATAAGGTTCTGCATTTCATCAACGACGCCTTGGGCCCCTAAAATAAAATTCAAACATCACAAATGTTTCTCAACATTGCT
>JAQFZW010003527.1:0-12683 GCA_034687055.1 Heteromurus nitidus | reverse complement strand
CAGTACGGAAATAAGAAACTTTTTATGGGAATAATAACTCAAATTATTTCAAATATGCAAACAATATGTGATGCTCCACAGGCGGTATCATCATATACATTGTGAATACTATAATTTTTTCTCTAAAATTTTTTTTTGTCCAGCCCTTTTTCCATATGTATTCTAAATGTATGCTATGTACGACATTAGAAACTTCCCGAAGTTGAGTAATAAAAGTGCGCTATTTCTAGAATGCGCGAACTGTCTAAAACTCTCATAGGATTTTTTTGTGCTGGTGAAAGCATTTTCTAAAAATACATATATATATATTTCTGTTCCCTCATTTTCTGCGTGGAACAGGAAACAAATATCCGAAATGAGTCTCTCTCTCAGTCTCTGGAATTTTGTAAAGACAGGCGGAGAAATTGATGTAGCCTCAGGGTATCATTCAACTAACGTCATCTGATTCACCTGACGATGACGATAATGCACAAGAGCGCCCGTTTTTTTCTGTGTGTGTATGTGTGCAGGTGATAGGTGGGGCAGAAAAGCGGATAAAATATGTGAATTTAAGAAGTTTCCCTTGTGTTCTGCATCGTTTCAATCCTCCCATAGCGAAAGATATTTTCTCCTTCTCCCTCTGTGACTCTGACTCGAGAGAAGAACTTATGCTATTTCATTGGAATACAAAGTTATTACTTGGGTTTGTAAGTTAGGTATACAGTGATGAAAAATATATAACATAGTTTCCTTTTTTTGACAAACCCCATATATAGAGTAATAAGCATACAGTATTCTTTATAATTCATTCCTGCCCTCTCCCTCTCGTCTACACACACACACAATATTACATACGACAACTGCAGAAATTCTTCGATGAAAACTTTCTATTTTTTCGAGGAAGAATAAGAACAAGGAAGAAGAAGAAGAAGAAAAAAAGATTGTATGACGACGACTGACTATATAGGAAAAGAAGGGGAAGAATGGAGGAGAAAAAAATTAATGAGTTTTCTTTCTGGATTTTTTTCCTCTCTTCTCTTTTTGCTTTTGTCATGAAAAAAATAGGTGGAATGCAAGAAGGCTCAACCGAAGGAAACTGTGGCCAGCCTGAATCTGCTCGCGAAGCGAATGGTTCTTCCGCTCACGCCAGCCTCTGCTTTGGCAGCCCAAGGTTAGCAACTTACTCCTGCCATCATTGTGGCAACTTTTACTCTTATATATTTTTTATATTGTCTAATAATTTTCTTACTCATTTCGCCCAACATGCATAATATATCTGAAGTAGTTTCCACTAAAACTTATGTCATGGATGGCTCGAAGTGAAAATGATTCTAATTATTAGATATTGAATGTACGCATGACGGGAGTACTAAATGGCATCATGTCATATATCATTATGAGGAATGTAAAAGTGGATGCATAATGTTCGACTTCGTAATTAAACTTTTGAAAACAATATCATAGTGGAGTAGTATAACATGAATTTTCTCCCACGAAATATATACTTAACTTTTGAGTGAAGAGGCAGGAATATTTTGGAGAAACACTATAGCTCTCAACTTACAAATATACTTTTTTATGATTCGTATTGAAACTGATTTGAGTCCCTTCCCTGCTGCTTTCATGGGACACACATATTTCCAGTTTCATTTCGTTTTACTTTTTTTGTGTCGTGACTCTTGTGTCTGCTGCTCACTTGTCTATAAAGTAGATTCATCATATCACTATCTCTCCGTCACATTTCATTTCACATGGCGTGTGGAAGTGAAGTGACAGGAAAAGGCTGAGAGAAGGAGCGAGAAAAAATCAAAATAAAGAGAAACATCTTCTCTGAAGGTGACCTATGTTTCCCACCTTCATATCATGTCTCTTTTTTGCTTTTTCTCCTTTTCAAATGCAACTTCGTTTTTTACACGCGCAAGCAACACGCGGATAAGGAAAAGTGTATAAAGTGAACTTTATACTTTTTCATTCATGATGTGATGGGGAGAGAGAGATGACGACGCTGGTGCAACTGTTACTGTCACTTCTTTTGTCAGACTTCCATCTAGGAGTAGTTGGCAGCAACTTATTATTTTTCTTCTTTAAGCGAGTATGTAGGTGTGCAATGCAATGAATGCACAACATTTCAGTGAAAATGATTACGATTATGACAAAGTGACATGTGTGTGTCGTGTTCACACACGAGTTCCCTAGTTTGTTTCCAACGACTGACGACGTCGTTTGTAACGAAACAGCGAGTGGGAAAATATGCAAGTGAGATAAATATGCAATATATGCTTATCCCCTTTTCTCTCCTTCTATCTCGGCGTTGAGATTGAGACTGAAAATACGTCGGCATTCATATTTTGCATAATAAGATTTTTTAAAGCTCTTTTTCTTCATTTAAGAAATCTTTTAGGAGAAGTGGAAATAGTCAAAATGGCTGAAGAAGTTATTAACATTTTTTCCCATTCTAACGACGAACATTATGCTCACCTGTCTCCACTATGAAAATGAAGTAGTGAGGGTATGGTAGTGCTCCAATTCGGAAGCTATACATTTTCCTGCCTCTCTCGAGCAAATTGAAAATGACTTTAGATTAGCTAATGGGGAAGGGTTTCCTCCTGGCAAAAAAATAACCTTGCTCTTTTTCAGCGTTCCTAATTTTTTCCCTGGAAAACTGGAAAATTAAAGAACAGTAAGCTAAAAAAAGAGGGGGGCTAAACGATTTGACTATATTTTTAATTGCAGCAACACTTGGAGGAGTTCCAATGGCACCGGCAGTTGCTGCAGCAGCAGCCGCTGCAAATTACTCGAAAATTATAAGTGCTGGACTCAGCTATCCCTCTCTCGCTAACTACCGGTACACGCCTTACCCATTGCCAAACTTGGTAAGTGTAATCCCTTTTTTCCCAACTTGAGTTGAGTAAATATGTGAAATCTTATATATTTTATTATGCCCTTTTTGCTAGTCTACCCTAGAACCTGCTTTTGTCCCCTTTGAAATTTCATTTTCATTTCAGTTGAAAACTTTTTTTTTCGTGGAGTCGATACTTTTTTTTGTATACTCTCGTCGTGTCACTTTGTTTTGTCCAGTCCATTGAATAGAGTTCAAGAGAAACAAAAGTGCTTTCGTTTATTATTATTTTTTGTTCTCTCCTTCCTCCCTGAACGAAAAATATATATCTGTTGTTGCTAAATGTAGGATAAATACGTTTCTATTAGGTATGTTTGGATAGTTAGGTGAGCAATATATATCTTGGGTATATAATCTTAAATGCCTTTTTGGGGCTGAGTAAAAGTAACAAAGAAAATGTACATGTGCATTCGGACGGAGCATCGAACACCAAACGAAGAAGAAGAAAAAAAAGTTGACTCTCTCTCTCTCGTTTTTTTCTATATATTTTTGCTACCTGCTATTGACTTTTTATTGAGAGAGATGGGGAAAAGAAGGAGAAGGGGAAAACCCTTAGTCTGTTCAATTAATTTTCTCTTTCGTGAATGTGTAGAAGAATATGTAATGTACTTTTGGAAAAAGTGTGTGAGAGAGAGAAAGTCGTATCGTATAGTGTGTGTATATGTACTCATGCATGTTCCAACTCAAGTTTGGCCTAGTAGCCAACGAGAGAGAGAAGAAAAAAATTCAGTAACTTTTTACTTTTACTCACCAACCACTTATTGAGAATGTATGGTACGGTACGTACGTATATTTATACTTGTCTGTGTGTTCGTATGTCTTAGGTAGCGATAGATAGCTATAAAAAGTAAAAACAACCGGAGTTAATCTTGACTTGAGCTTATGGCTACTTTCTCGCCTTATCGTCGATTCCGAAGAGATAGGATCAGAAGAAGAGGGAATTCAATATTTAGCGAATTTTTAACGAAGATGCGTAGAACTTCCGTTTCGACTAGCGAAAGATGGGGAAGGAAAAGGAAAGTTAGATTTTAGTTTAGAAGGAAGGCGCCACTGCGAATGAGGGATAAAGCATAGGTTTCTTGAGAGGAAATTTCATGACGGTCAAAAAACTACGATAGACATTTTGGGTTACACGCAATGCACCTGCCAGAATAATAATTGATAAGTATGGTTTTTCCTTCGAATCTGTCTTGATATGAATGGAAAATGGAAGGGAAGGATATTATATAAGATTTTTTCTAAACTTTTCGTTTTTTCTTCGGCCAAGACGAAAATAGTGAAATTTCTTCTTCATACATTTTATTGTGTATATATTTTTTATATTGTATTTTAGAATGCAGCAAACTCGAATCCAATTCCCAGTCTTTCAGCAAGTCCGGCATTTGGGGCTTATACACTTCCCACATCGGTCGATGTTTCCAGTCTCCCTAATTTAGACTGGTCTGGGGTCTATAACGCGTACGTTTGAAAAGTTCTTCTTTTCTCTCCACCTCTCGTGAAAAATGAAAACAAAGCCTGGTTTTAAAACAAAGAGAAGCTAAAAAAAAGAATAAAACTCTGATACATGACAAAAGTACATTTTTAGTAACTAAAGAAGAAAAATTATAAAATACCCTTTGTATTCTCCGCTAAGTCACTTCACTGATTACAAAAAATATGAAGAGAAGAAGAAGAAAGAAGAGAGAGAAAAAAAATTCGCTAAGAGGATGATGATGAATGACTAAAATATGATATTCAGCTACTACATAATATTTTAAAAAGTATATTCAAAGAGATACACGCATTAGGAAAAAAGAGGAGTTTTAATCACTTTTTTTTGTTCGTTCTCGTCTCCCAAAAGAATATTATATAGCGTTGAACTTGACCACACAGTGTACACTTTTGAAGGGAGAAAAACAAAAATAATATCTAAACTAAACAGGTTAAAACTTCATTGAAAATTATTCAGGTTAGAGATGAGAGAGCAGGGGGCTTAGTTGAGCAGGGTTCTGGAAGTGGACGATGATATGATATTGTCATAAGAATCGCATTTTTTATATACGTTTAGTAGAATCCGGTGAAATGACATGCATATATAAAATATATAGGCTACAACGTTTTTTTCTAAGTTTACAGAGTTGACAAATAGGAAAGAAAACGAAATTTTTAATTGCTGTTCATTTACAGAAAATTTGTGTATATTACATGATTTTTACCAAAACCTACATACATATTTCAATATTGCTTTTTATATATCATTTTAATTTACATAATTTTTGAACTACTTTCTGCGACTGATATTAATGGCAAAGGAAATAAAGTCAAAGTTTATACGACTCAGCTTCCTTTCCTCTCGCGCATAAAATCAATCAAGATCAGTTCAAAAGTAAGAAAACAAAAAAGAGTAACAGTTTTTCTGTCTTTTTAAGGTTCATCTTGTCAACCAATGGTTTGTACTAGAAATGATGACCATTTCATAATCTCAGGTGGCATCATCAACAAAATATCTCAAAAATATATAAGAATAAAAAGAACGTCGCAGTATTCACTTTTGAATTTTTAACATTTTTTTTACAAAAAATAGAGATGAAAAAAGTCATAAACTGCAGGTTGCAGGTGAGAGGGTTTGTCTAAACTTGAATGAGAAAGCTGATTTGGTAAAAAAATAAGTTGAATTGAAACGTAGCTCAGTTTTGTTCGTATTCCATTTATATAAAAAAGAACAAAGATTGGCACGGTTGACGGTCGATTTATTTTTTATTTTATTTATTTTTTCGTTGTAACGTAATTCGTAAAACTACACAATAATAAATGATCTAGAAAAAAAAATTACGGTACAAGTTGTCAGTTTGAGAGTAGACTCGTGTCCTTTTCTTTTTATCCGTTGAAAAGAGTACATCAAGAAGAAAATATGATAACAATTTAAAAGTTGAGAGAAGCGATGCAATACGAAAGTATACACACCTTATAACAATATTGAATAATGTACATGTACATAAAAAAACTTTTAAACTATTTTAAAGAATATGTAAAATCTCTAAATATCTATAAATTTTATCCATATATTTCTGCATGGTATTCTAAAATGTACATGAATTGTAGTATAATATATAACTTAGGTACAATGAAAGAGCGTAAAATATATATATTAAATATATATTATATATATTATTCTATTGTATTATCTTTACAATCCGTATTTATGGACTGTGTTACCAGAGCGACGTATTTGAAAGTAAGCTATTTGACATAAACAATTATTACCATGATTTTAAATGAGTAGGGTAAAAAAAACAACTCGGTCGGTCGGTGCATTTTCGTAGTGCAACGTTGAGCGTATCTACCATGAGAAAAAACTATATATTTGGTTTAGTTCCTCTCTTTTTTTATTAGTTTTCACATAGATATTCTTCAAGTATCAATGAAGGATATAAAAAAACAAGCGATAAACATTATTACTACACACATGTTTACCTTTACAAGAAAAAAATTTAAACACGATTTTTTTAAAAAAAGGATGAACACTAATAATTACTCAAATGTACTAATTTCCATATACAAACAGTCTCAGAAGCAAACGACATTCGACGACGGATATCACGACAGAGAGAGGTAGCAAGCAACCACGGTTCGGTTGTTGAAATCGGGTTTTCTTGGTAAGTTAACTGCTTTTTCACACCTCTCTATAAAAACACACACAACATCATCAATCAATTCCGTTAACTTTTGTTTTTACATTTTATTTTGTGCGTCTCTGAGAAAAAAATACAATTTGTGACTTGTTCTGAGCTGGAAAAAATGCATATAGAATTTTAGGGAAAGAGGAAATTTTTAAAAAAGAAGAAATCACCTATTTGCAATTTCGACAAAGGTTTAGAGGTAGAGTTACACGCGTTGTCATGTATTTTTAGGGGTCTCTGTAGATTTTCTCACTTTGACCAACAATCTCTATCGTCTCTCCGTATTACACAAATCATATCGTTAGTGGAAGAAAAAAAGATTTTTTAAATCAACTTTTAGGAACACATACACACCAAACGTGAAACAGGGGTCTTCAACAGGAATCAAAGAAATGAAATTCTCGTAACTGTTTTTATATCATAAGGAAAAAAACCAGGCTAGAATCTCGAGGCAATTGAATTGAATGTGGTCTAATCATGTTATGTTAACCACCACATGTTATGTACTATGTCACTTGAATAAACTTGCCAATTCCAATTCCAACCTCTCTTCTAAAATAAAGAAAACTGACGTGAAGGGCTCACCTCTATTCACTACCAGAACTAATGAATAAAATAGGTTTGGAGGAATGCTTAAAGTCAATTAACGAAACACTTTTTTTAGGAGAAATAAAAACTTATTAACTAAAGTAAAAAAGTTCAGATTAGTTTGTGAGATGAGTTTATGATGAGCTGACAGAGGAAGATATTGTAGGAAGTAAAAATTAACATAAATATTTAATGAAAAATGATATACCTTAAAAAAACTTACAATCCATAGCACTTCCATGTACGATGCCTAAACGATATATTTAAAAGAAAAATTATACAGAGAGAATGCTTTCCCAGAAAATGACTTTTTGTGCATGGGTGATCATAATGAAAGCGGGAATAAAATGTAGGAATTGGGAATTTTCTTTTGCGAGAGATGACAGTCAGGAAGGAGTTGTCTTCACCATTAATTAAATGAAGAGTGGAGGGTCAATAATGAGTACATAAATAACTATCTAGGAAGCAAACAAATTGTATTAAATAGTTGAATAGATTTTCTTGAGCGCCTTTCCCCTTCCTTTTGTTTCCCGAAATGAGCGACGGACTTTGGAGAAAGTTTGGCTGGAAATGATAGGGAAAATGAGTTATTCTTCTCTGAGTTTCACGTCACGCTTACTGCAAACTCGAGGGAGTGTAAAAGTTGATCTTGGACAAGAAGTTGAACATGAAGCATGCGGCTGACATGATATTTTCTCCCCAGAGAAGATGAGTTCAGTTCAGAAGGTTGAGAGGAGGGGAGATGAGAAAGTACACGTGTAGGGAATATGAGCGAAGAACAAAAGGTGAAATACTTATCAGTTACCTGTGTGTACACATTTAAATGTAGAAAAGCTTGGAAAATGATGAGGGGTAAAAATAAATTTTTTTATGACGGCGTAGTTCTCTTATTTTGTCAACAACCAAGCATTTAAAGTGACAAAAGGGGAAACTCCAAAGTGATCTTGTTTTCCTCAGATAATTTGTTCGAAAATGGAACGAGTAGTGGGTCTTTTCCCTCAATAGTGTACATAATACAAAATATAATAAGTTTAAGGAGAGGACGCAAGAAGCCTTTTTACCAAAGTGGAAATGATTGTTTAGAGAAAAGTTTTATCGATTTATTTTTTGAACAGGCCATTCTCTCTCAGACTGTGTACCACTACTCTCCCTACTCTTGAAAAGGGTGTGAATGTGTGCAAGGCATAAATGGTCACTTATCAGTTTAGGAACAGCTAAAAACATTCTCATTGAAAAACTTAGACAATAGGATAGAGTTTCAGAAGTGATTGTTTCTCTTTAACATAACCTATTTCGTCGTTTACACTCTACTCCTCTCTCGTGTCCCACAGTCCCATCCTATTTCTCTCCCTGGTTGCTCACACGAAAATGGGAAACTTATGCATGGAATGGAAGATGGAAATGGAAGTGAGAGGAAAAGTCTCACAAGCTGATGTTGGCAGTGCAGTAGTCAGAATATTAGGGAAAATGGAGATTTTTTTTTGGTGGAAGGATGGATGATGGGAAGGTGAAAGAATACAAAAACATAAAACTCGTCACTTTTCTCTCTCTCTCTCTCTCGAGCGTATATCTAGCTGTTTGGCAGTCAGCCTTCTTTCAGTATTATGCAACCATTCTGTATTTCCAACAAGAATGAAAGTATATAGCGAAAAAACAGTATAACATTATAGAACATAAGCATAAATCTTATAAAGAATATACCTGCGCGAACTACATGTAGCAATCTGACTAGAGTGAGAGAATTTGATTATAAGAATCGATCGCGATACACTCGCAATCCTGCTCCACACACCGCATCACACTTTTTTTACACCTCCGAAAGAAAGATTTATCTTACGATTAGAAGGTAAAAACTTAATCCTTTTCGTTTTAGGGGAAAAAATTTATATGAAAAAATCAGGAGATCGTCACTGGGATAGTGGATTCCCTTGTACAAGAAGGAAAAAAAAACATATTCTCCTCTCGAATTAAAAGTTGATCAGCGAGTATATAGAACCTTGAGGAAAACAGACTTTTGTGCTTACGTATTCCTTTCTATAAATACAATCAGTTAATTAATATGGATTTTTAACTGGGGTTGTTGCAAACAAATTTCACTTAAATAACTGACAATCAAATTCACAATTCTCAGTTGGCCCCAAAACCAAATAACAAGCTGAGCTCATCGTTGCATGTTGCCTGTTGAAATAAAAGAAAGTTTTGTCAAAGTACATGAAAACCAAAGGAAAAAATTAAACCAAATCTTGAAGTGTTTATCTACTTTCCCCAAAAAAAACTTTAGTAAAAAAAAGAGAATTCTCGTCGGAATATATTCCAACGAACGTAATTTTAGTAAGCAAACATCCACTCGTTTTAAACATGGTCTCTAGAAAACAAGCTGAAAATATAAATCAGTCTCTTCTCTTTGTGTAGTAGCAATGGTACAAGTATTTAATTACTTCTCTATTTTTTAGTTTGTTTGTCCTTGTATTTTTAGTAGAAGTTGTGTTTTTGAAACAATCAGTTATATAAGCATAGTAGTTAGCATATTCAGCTATTTTAGACGAAAGAAAAACTTGACTACAGAAGAAGAAGAAGAAGAAGAAAACTCTCTTTTTCTGTTGGTATTTTTTAGTTACTTTCAGTTTTTTACACAAAACAATAATATTCTCTGTAAGCATTTTTATCTCTTCGATTTTTCCTCTGCGTTACTGCTGCTGCTGCTGTATTTTTTATTAGCAAAAAAATTCCATATAGAACTTAGTAATAAGATTTTAATTGTTAGATGTATAAAAAATTAATACACACGTTTTGACAAAACATTGTAACTTGTAACCCAACAAAAAATTTTACTTTGCTAAATTAGATAATAGGTGTGATTATATTTTTTGTTCCTTTTTCCCCTCAAAAAAGTCACTCGAAAACGTTTTTTCTCTCCGAGAGTGTTGCATAAACAATGAAACTACGCGTGTATATGTCACCGTTAAACGTAACACTATATTATTAGCTCGTTGTTTTAATGTTTTTTGAGTTCCCATTTGTACTATTTTTTGTGAATTTTTATGTAGTTATGTAGACAAGTATACTAAAGTAGTTGATCTTGGTATAAAAATGTCCCAGAGAATATTCGCAACAAGAACAAAAAGAAACTATGCTGATGATGATGATAGTGATATGATGACAACATTAATGATCATTCATTATCTCACTCAAAATCAACGTATGATAAAATTAAACAATATTATGTTACCAGATTTTTTTAGAATGTAGTCTTAGCTAATTACATAATTATTGTAGTCGTTGTTTAGCCTCAAATTTAATTGTTGTAGTGGAGAGCAAAGAATCTTTGACATAATAAAAAAAACAATATACATCCTATAGTTGTAGTCATATATTTTTTCGTAGTTGTAATTATTATGATTATTATTGCCTCATTTTATTCCTGAGTAGAATGAGCAAATGAATAAAAATCAGTACGAACAATTTTTTTCTAGAAATAAAACATTAAAACCGTGTAGAGAGTTGTTTGTAGAATTATTTTGTTTATGACAAAAAAAACTATTCTGATTCTCAGCACCTTTTATCCTCTATTGTAACTCGCTCGCTGTGTTTTTTGCAGTCTCTCTGTGTGTACGTATGCGTGTGTGTGTAAAAAAACTCTTTCTCGCTCTTTGTCTCTCTTTATCTCGCTCATCTAAAACGAGCTGCAGTTTTTACGCTACAAATCAAACTATGCTTTAAAAAATAATCCAATTTTCTCCTTTACTCTTTTCTCTGTAATACCTTTTCCGTGTAAAGTAAAACATGCATAAAACTATAGACGATCAGCTAAAACAGCGTCAGTCTTCAACATCTTCCAACATTGTGAAAAATAGTACCATGGAATGATGATGAGAATCTTCATTTTCACAATTCTCTCGAGGTAAAAAATTTTCGGAGTAAACGGATACGGGCTTTGTAATCAATGTTCGCACCACTGCGTGCAATACAAAATACGCAATTCTGGAAAGTACTTCCCCATGCATTTACAGAAATCCCCAAAAAACCAAAACCAAACACTTTTTCCAGCAAACAAAGGAACAAAGTTTTTTTTTCTCGTGTGTTTTGTGACAAGCAGGGATATAGCAATATATTTGGAAGGTGGTCGTCGTGTCAAATATGTTCACGTGTGAAAGGGTGACTCTCCGCCGCTTTTCCGTTGTTGGATCGATGAGTTTGTTTAATGGAAAGTTGACTAAAGAATCAGGGAATATAAAAAAGGAGTGATAGGTGAGAGGTGAGGTGACTGACTACCAAAAAAATATACTAAATTTTATGGAGATGAGGCCTTAGCGTGTTCAACTTGAATCAGCTTGTCAATATAGAGATATTTTTTAGATATGAAATCGAGTCAGAGGAGGAGGCGCAGAGGGGAAAAGAATAATACTCGATTTCTTGAATACAAAAATTTGTCTTACTCATCGTCAGTTTCCAGGAGGTACACGAAAACAGGAGAAACCCCATTTTTCAATGAAAAATGCATACATGATTCTTATGCACTTGTGATTTTTTATTTAGTCTATATTTTTGTCGTATTTGCACTTGGGTTTCACGAACCATGAACCATGAGAAATTTTTCAGGTTTAGGGTTAATTGTCGCGACATAATAAAAAATAATGATGCTCCCAATAATTACACAGGATAAATCGTGGACAGGTGGACATTTTTGAGATAAAAAACTAGATTTTTAGGGAACTGTAATTTTTTGTTTGAAACTGGTTCAACACACGTTGGCATTCATCGTGGCAAACTGGCAAGTATTGAATTTTGCATAGAGACTAAACTAAATGATATTCATGTTGATAACTGTTGACACTGATACAATGTATAAAAACGATATCAGAAAAAAAGTATTATCTCGGATACTCTCTCTCTCTCTCAAGTTATAAGTTGATAGCGACACACACTTTTACTACTTCCACATATATAAAACAAAGAGCGCTCTCTCGCTTTTTTCTCAAGGTGAAAAATGTGTAAATATTTCATATAGCAACTGATGCATAATTAATAATAATTATACAAGGAACGTTTACCATAATGATGCGAGCATTTTCACTCTCGTCTTTTTTGTCGATCTCATTTAAATAGTTTGTAAGATGTATATTTACGCAAATCTTAAATGATAATGTGAAATGCATAAAAATTATTTTGCAAAAAGGCAGAATGGGTGCATGAGTTGTGCGACCGAGAGTGATGTTTACTAATTTAATTAAGATGGCAGAGGGACTACTTAACTACGGAGTTTTTAGGGAGTTGAATATAAAAACCCGGCTACACTCACATTTTCGGTTCTTAATTTAACGCAGCGTGAGTGAAGGAAAATTCCCCGTTTTTGCTGAAGAATTTTTTAAATACCATAGCAATAATAATACTATCACAATTAAGGAAACAGGATATGGCGATACTTGTTAACAAAAAAAACTTTTATTGAAATTGGCAATTACATTCATTAGCGTTTAGGTCGTTGTCCTCGAACACAGAGCCACCAGCTAGCCCCAGCAAGGAGGGCGCGAAGTAGCGTCAGAGAATATTCTAGATTG
>JAQFZW010003526.1:0-12684 GCA_034687055.1 Heteromurus nitidus | reverse complement strand
ACCGGGCCCAACGTTGCTTAACTTCGGTGATCAGACGAGAACCGGTGTGTTCAACGTGGTATGGCCGTTGGCGAGAGAAGGAGCATTCCACTCTCTACTTATGCCCACGAGTCTTGTCTGCCTGCATGAATCCCAGCAGCTCAGAAGCCACCCGCGAAGCACAACAGGTGACAGGCAAGTGTATTTACGTTTTGAGAAGATTGTTTCTTGTTGTGGATTGTCGACTCGACTGTGTTGTTGTGTTTTCTTCACATGTTCTCAGCAAAACAACACGAGCTTCTTTTTTTGTGTTTTTAGTCGTTTTTTATTCACTGATTTGGGATTATCTTTTACGGATTTTAATGGGTTTTTAATAGGATTTTATAAGAAGAGGCAAACGGTGTAATTGTGTACCTGCCGCTGACTGCAACTACAACCTGCAACTTGAGGTACTTAAGAGTAAGAGGAGTTGGAAGTGTTTATTTGTTTTTAATTTTTTTAAAGAAAGTTTGTATTGTATTGGCTAATGATGACTAATTAATGCATTTGAAATTTCAGTTTCCAGTTATCCAGTAGCTGAAATTGAAATACAGTGCACAGTGTGACTGCGGATTGTTGACGGAACCCCTTTAGCAGCACTTGTGAGGTGGTGTCATCAGAGTCAACTAGGTAAAGTCAGTTATAAGTTTGAAAGTTTTCTTGAATAATAAATTGGACAGTCATCAGTTGTCAGTCAATGGATGGTTGTGAATTTTTTGATTGCCGTGATTGAGTGTTGTGAACTGTTGGCTGTTTGCTATTAGTAGTATTGAATGTTAGGTTGTAGGTTATGATAGGATCGTTGTAGGTTTACGTTTTGTTTACTATTTTAAATGTTCATTTTGAACCACATCCAGTACATTGTCAATTGTTGGCGGACTAATAAGCTTAAACTCGGATTAAGCAGTTACATGATTCTACCCTACCCTAAATGCCATTAACAATTTTGCGAAAAGGATTCTAACTTAAGGATTGTTGAACTCTGTTTTGTGTAGTTGGAATTAGCAAAATGGGGAGAACCAAGAAAGGAGCAGTATCAAAACAAAAACAACCACTGATTGATGTAACATTGCAGCGAAGGAGAAGTAGCAGAAACAGCAGCAATAAAATTGATGGGAAGAACGATAACTACTTGCTTCTCGAACTCGGTAAGGGCAGCACGGCAAGAGTGGCAAACGTCAATACGAAGTCCAAAGAATGCAGTCAAAAAAAGGCTGAACCAAGCAGCATTAAGAAGCAAGATGATATTAGTGATGATGACAAAAAAGCAGTTCTTAAAAACTTCGATTTAACTCCCTGCTATGGCCCATGTCGAGGAATTTCACGACGCGAACGGTACTTACGGGCGATTCGGTTCAACTTGCAACCAACTCCAACGAAGGAGATAATCACAATATTGGATGAACATGAGGGCGACTTCACTTTCCAAAAGTGGTAGGTTTTATTATAATATGAAATAAAACGAAGAATCGACTATCCTACTGCAGATTTGCAGTAATATATTAGAACCTTGGCTGATTTATCAATATTTGAGTTTTCTATTTATGATGGTATATAAATAGTATTTATATTATGTATTCAAACATGATTATGATTTTCTCCATATTTTTTTGCTTTTACAGTATTTGGGATCAAAATGAGCTGTTGAAACTTCACGTGTAGCCACCTAAAGCAAATCAAACGCCCGGTGCAGTTCCTTCGGTGCGATTTCTACTTACGCATACTTAACATCCACATCAGATATTGTTATTGTATTATAGTTTAGACGTTAGAGGTTTTGGCGAAGCCATCCACTTCAGTTTTCTGGTCTTTCATTCTTTGTACTTGCTACTGTTACATAATATTTGTTAGTGCCTTTTCCCTTTAAAGTCTATTAGATATTTTTATATTTTATTGCTTGTTATTGTTGCAATATGTTGTACAGAACCATACATAATATGGATATAACTGCATTATAATTAATTCCTGTTGTTAAGAATGTTTACATTCATACATTCAACAGCAACTTTGTTATGAATGTACCCGATTTTATTACAATCTTGTTGATTGGTCGACAATGAGTTCATAGGTCAATGAAATACGTTATTTGTAACATGTTGTTGTGACATGTTTCTGCTAATTTTTAAAAGCAATGTGGGTGCAAGGATAAATTTTATTATTTAATTGACATTAATGATGAACCAATGAATTGTAGAATATGGTGATTGTGATTATGGGTATACCTGTCACATGATCCAATAAGTTCTTGTTTTATAACTTAGTTTGTAGTGGGAAGCTACCCAGATAAGATAAGCAGCTACCAGATATTAATATGCTTTATATTGCTCCAAATATGCTTTAAGTTCTGAGTGCTTAATGGGTATCTGTATTCAAAATGGATATTTGCGATTGTGATATCGGAATGAATAAATCGTAGTACAAGGTTAATGCTATCATTGGCGTAACATTGAAAGCTAGTTTTGGGTTGGAATGAATTTTATCTAAACATTCAAAAATGTCCCTCCGTTCTCTTGTAACTGCCAAAGGATCACAGAATAAAGTTTCGAAGCGTATGGATTGGATGTGCGAAAAAGTTGAGTACTTTGGAAATCTCGAAATCAGCAGCATCCTTCCAATCGTTTTCCACTGAGCGAAAAGTGCATGGAAAGGGTATTCTGAGAGACATGAAATCTTATGCCCCTTCTAGTACTTATTACTGTGTGTACTTTTCCCTAGAATTTTCTACACCAGGATAAAGTTGTGTATTCTAAAACGCAAATACATTCAATGGGTATGGGTACTTGGGTACTCATACATATATTTTTCTCAACCATACCTAAAACCATCAAATAGTTTTGACTGTGTACTTTTCACTTGACTACTTTTCATTCATAGTTTCATGACAGCGTGCTGACTATATATCATTTTTTACTATTCCAGCTAGACTCTTTGTACTATGGCATGGCTCATATGTCTCCTTTCACAATGAATTACTTTTGTCATTCAGTAGAGTTTCGTAAGGATATGAATGAAAATAGGACATTTTGAGGCGCACACTATATAAGGTGTTGCCTGACAAAAGCATACATCCGCATGGAAAGTGAAACGTATGTATATTTCACGCTTTTTTGCGTTTCTACTTAAAGATTATCTTGCGCTATGTATTCAAGTATCTGTTTTCTTTTTCGTAGCTTTCACTCTCATCCTCATAAAGAATATGACACTCGGTGTACTACAAAAATACACGTTTGACAAGAAAGACGAAATTTCAGTTTTGAAAAAAATCATATTATCATTCTCACGTACAAGTAGCTGTATACATCTTTCAAATGAAATTACGATGTCCATCCGTTACGTTTTGATGTGAATGTTCGTGACCGTGAGTCACGTTACCTACATCAATACTCCAAGGATTTTTGTACGAAAGAAAATACATTTTAAAAGTTAACTATACTTTGTTCAATACTTTCCATTTCCCAGCACTCTCCTCTCTCCTCTCGCATGCGCGCCGCAATTTTACACAAAGCTTGTGTAAAGTGTAAACTTGTTGATAAAAAATCTCATTTACTTGTTCCACTTTGTATAGGCTAATAACTCAGTCTGCATGCTAAACTTGTATAAATAAACTTGTTACAGAGGGGGACAGAGTTTGATTCATTCTTAGTCACCAAAAAGAAAAAGTAAAATCCAAGTTGGAGAGAGGAGAAAGGGAAATGTATATTTCAGCAGCACTAGTTCGTCACAAAATCTAATATTGTCAAGTTTCAGGGGCTTTGGGAGACACACACTTTTATAAGTAAGAAGGGAAAGGGAGACTCGATCAAGTAGCAAATACTTTCCCCAAAGATCGTGAAGTGAAAGCTGGTTATAGGATGATGATGATAAAGCACGACTGGACTGAAGTTGATGCTGTTGAAAATGGAAAAAAGAGCATTAGGCTTTATCCCACTCTCCGACATCGACCAACAAAATAAATGTATCTCAGTATGCTTTGAGTGCGGAGGCGAAACTCTAGAGTGAAAGCTGAACATCCTTTCACGTTATCCTTCCTTCAGTCGCTGGCTGTCTTTCGCTGTCGGTGGATGGAGAAAAAAATACGAGACTGAAAGTATAGAAGTCTATCACTCAACTCAGCTCGCTTTGCTCCAAACCCAATGGTCTCAAGTTGAACCATTAATATTAAGACACACTTCGAATAAGAAAACATTGTGTCGGCTCTGCATAAAAAATACTACTTCAACAGTATACCAAAAAATAACAAATAAAAAGCTTTCTTAAGTAATTTATTAAAAGGTGGACTGATGAAGAGTGAAAGTTTACCAACCCATTTTCCAAACTCTAATTCAGTTACTCGAGGAATTTGATTACATCAAGATCAACTCGGATTTTTTATATCGTCGCATCAGATACGTGCTGTCATCCATACATCCCCCATCAACGGATCAATCAGAAACAATGGAGCGTGGGATATAGTAATCTTTTCTAAGTGGAGATTATAAACTAAAGTTATTAAGTCGAACTCTATAAATCCATTTAATACTAGATTTGAACTGATAGTTTAGTTATTGTTTTTCGTGTGTGCTACTTCTCGTCATGAAAATAATGGACTCGGAGGTAAGTAATAATTACATATTATGTTTTTACGCAATTATTGTACCTGATATTGATTGAGCAACAGGGTAAGATGAAGGTCATTTTGTTTCGTCGTAGGCAGTCAATATCTACCACTTTGTGTAATGAGAGTTATTCCATGATTATATATAATGATCACGGTATCGTTTTCGTGAATGAGTGAGCAAATATTATCGGTGTCACCAGACCATTATTGAAGGCTTCTCTTCGTCTTTCTTACAATGCCCCAATTGAAGCTTTCACTCCTTTCACTTAACGCCAAAAAATAAATATCACGAGTGAGTTGTCCTTGTGAAGGAGACACTCCAATCAACACTATTGTCGGGTGTTGATCGAATACGAATCTTATCAAAGAACTAAAGATAATACATCCAAACATTTAAAGTGAATTTTCCCGTCTTGAGGCTTTTTTTGAGAAAGCATCCGTTTGAATTGAACGCAGGACATCTATCCCAGAGGGGTTCTGCATTTATCCTGAAAGATGCCATACACACTTTTTTCTCTGGATCTCTCTAACCCTAAATAGATGCTTGATCCAATGCCAAACACAAATAATCTAGGGAATTCCTTCGTGTCACCCCGCTGGTGGGAAGAGACACGTCGTCGTTGTGAGCAAGTCTGAGGGTCACCGTGCACTCCAGGCATTTAGACATCGCGAGTGACCAACTTTTGCACTCAAAGTTTCTTTGCACTGGACAGAGTCTGAGCACGTTTGATTTCTGATGATGAGTGATGACGCAGATGACAATCATGTATTTTTTATATATTTGTGTTCTGATGGGGATCAATGTCTGGAACATAAAAATTATACTACGAAGAGCCTGGGTCATAAAATATAGGGATATTTTGGGAGACACAGTTTTCACGCGTCTCAAAACATATTTTCTAAACGTTGTGTAATATAAGAATATGTTTCAGACAGGATTTATGACATTAATGTGATGTCTGAAACATGCATTCACATGAAGTTTGCAAATATACACCAGATCTTGTGTGTAAAATTACACTACACCTACACTTTCACAGGGCCGACTGCTTTCTCCCAAGGATTTAAATTTCGTCTTTCTCAGTTTCTCTCCAATCTTTGTCTCTGCAAAGTATCTTAGCACAAACAGATTTTCCTTCTTCGAAATAAAAACCCAACCAGAAAATCTTACTGGGATCAAGCGCGGAGAAAGTAAAATCAAGGCTTTATGGCGAATATGTATAAATGTGAAAGCACCTTTTATGCTTTTTATTAACTGTAATGCGATGAATCTTGGGAATTTCGAGTAGAAAAGCAACTTGGGAAATTCTTAGAACAAAGAATAGGAGGATATATCACAGTTTTGTGGCTCACTGGCATATCTACCAAGGCCCTCCTTTATATTTTTGTCTTCATCCTTTTGATTCAAAGAATCTTTTACATAACCATGAAATGAAAAATCGACTTGTAAAAATGTTTTTCTCTCTCCGCTTTTTAAAATTGTTGAACATCAATCGTCGAATTACATAAACGAGCAGAAATATGTGTCTAACTGCGTCGTTTGCATAGATATTAGAGAACGATCATCTAATTAGAAAATGCTACAATATATATTATGATATTATATTATGAACGCATGCAGTGGGTACATATCAGGATCCATCTCGAGATCTTTCGGTGATAGTGAAACGAGGGACGCGTTTGCCAAGAGATTTCTCGGAATTTGCAGCTTTGTTCTCTTATTTTTTTATCTCGCTTTCAAGGATGTGAGGGCATTATAAACAACAAACACACAAATTGTGCTCAAACTCGTTGGTCTCTGTTGTGAGCTTATATGCGGTGTGCGGTGTATGGGCGTGCACTTAATAGTTCCCACTTTCACTTTACACTTTCCCTAACGGTGTGAGAGAAGTGTTTAGTGTGGACATTGGATAACCTTCAAAAGACCTTAAGAAATCAGAGAACAAAGATATATTTGTGTGTCTCAAGAGTGGTCTTACGGAAATCAGTGTTTTGCATCTTGAGTTGAGTAACTTTATGCGAAATTTCTCACGAATCTATTCCCGTTGTCGTTGTTTGTTTTAAAACTATAAACCTTGCCTGAACCGACTTCTTTTACAGTTCATTAGGTTCAGGCTACTAAAACAAGATACAGCGTAGATGAAACTTAATATAGATTGCATCAATTTTTAAAAGTCGGGAAAGTTTATGTTTAAATGCGCCATAAGTTTGATCATGAACTTCAACTTCACAAAACTACTAGCCATGAGTTTTTAATATTATTTCCAGGAAGACTGCAATCAAATAAAAATCATGCCAAATTTGAAATTAATTAGACGGTTAAAATTATGTACGCAAATTATAGTCTCCACGTACGAATGAACTTTCTAGTCAGAAATATTTGAACTAACTAGACCAGTGCGGGAGAAATTAATGAAAGGAAATGTGTATATGTAATGTCATTACCACCAGAAACCTTCCCGACAATGTGACCTCATATCATAACCACTACAATGTTGAAGTTCATTATTCCCGTTGAGTAAAGTGAAAGCATAATTGAACTCCATACGTCGTTGGATGCAGTCACATTCAGCGTGTATCCACAATATTTTAATTACATATGTGTGTCCTTAAGTATGTATATAATTCGTATCGTAGTACGCTTTACGTGTATACATTTTTGCTGCTTTGAGTATTATTGCTTTTGACATGATACACAATGGCCGTGAATGAATGTTGTATCGAATGTCTAAACTGTCATTGTTGAAACGAGGCAGGAGGGCAAGAGGAAGTATTATGTATGAAGAGTATGAATATATGTGTAATTAGTAATTAGATTGAGCAGGTATAATGAGTAGCATTTCGATCAGTAATAGGGTAATTAATTATGCAAACATCATTCCCTTTAAAATGTGTGCAAACGGGAAGCAATGAGCCACTATGATTTCTACGTTAATGAACATATTTTATACTTTCATTACTCCGCTTGTTCCTTTTGTGCCATATATATCTCAAAGGGTTTTATGACGAAAATGAAGTCACTAAGGTCGTAGGCTGGAATAAAAGTAATCTATACCGTCGATACAGTCAAAGTCAAAAGGTAAGAAGTTTCTCAAACTAACATACTACAACATCAAAGTCGCAGCAGGTGGGCAATCATTAGTTCTCCTCGTAGCTCTTTGCATTCTGAAATTTTTCGCTACAGCACACTCCAACTCCTACAGGATATAATGATTTTGTAGAGAAATGTCGTTTTATTGCGAAAATTGGGAGTGGTGAAATGTGGCGCAAGTCGCATAATATGTGAGATCGTTTTATAACATCATCATCATCATCATCATCATCATCAGGACTCGGGACGAATGTTTACCTTGTGTAGTGATGATGCAGGAGACTTCGACGAAGTGCATAACGATAACGAGCTCAATCTATGTACATATAACTAGCATGATACAAGTGAATAATATTGCTTTCTCTTTTACGAAGTAGAAAGTGAGGCACAGAACCTCATTTAAACACAAGAGTAGTATTAGTATTTGCACAAGAGTGGAGAGTGGAGCAATATGTATATGCCAATGTGTATTCATTTGTGTCTTCTTGAACATTTCTCTCTCTTCACTTTCTCGCTTATGGGCAGATATAACGAAATGTTTAATGGAGGAGGGGACGACCAATAATCATTCTCCAGTTTTCTTGAGATTTGAGGGAGATGTGCTTCTGTTCCTAGCATCTCCACTTTCATAATGTACATTTCGTGATGAAAATGAAGCTATCAAAACGTTGTGAAATCTGCACCAGTTGACGACAACGACAAGAAACATCTTCTTAGTGTTATTGTACTCCCGCGTAGTCCGCATCCTGTTCTAACGAAAACGACACTCATCTTGTTGCTTTCCATTAATTACACTGCCGAGTGACAACAACTTAATATCATCCCAGTCGCCCTGTGCCATGTCCTGTCCCACATTCTACTTTACAACGGAAAGAGAGAGAGAAGTGATGAACTAGTGTATTACATGCTACATGATGCTCGCAGTTGTTGGTTGAATAACTTTTCCACTGCACTAGGACTAGTGTATGGGATGTTCGGGTTGGCAGGCAAGATTCATGTTGAAAATCCATTTTGATCAATGAACTGTCTTAAATCTAACATAATATCCTTCTTCAGCAACGACGAATTTCATCCCTTTCTCCCACGTTGACACGTTCAACGTTTTCAGCTTTTATCTTTTGTGGGTGTGGGAGCCCACATTACTACATGCTCATGCTATAAAGATATATATAGCTGTTGTCTGTATAAATTTGCGAAATTGGACCATGATATATGCATACCTACAATATACTGTAGCTTCCCAAAGAGTATGTCGTCGTCAGTCAACCATACTCTGAAATAGTCAAACAGCGTGGGCGCTATAATGAAACCCATGTTCCACGATTTCCTCACCAAAATTCCTCTGCGAACAGTGCAAACATATATGTAAATGCAGATTAGAGTCGTGCTCTATTTGCTCATTTATTAAACCAACGAGTTGTTGTTTTTACAGCGAAGTCGAGACGAGAGCATATTTCTAGTTCCAATGAGTTTTTCGGATTTCTTGATCCGAAATTGCTCGCAACTTCAGAATAAATGTCATAAAGCACATTTTTGCAACAATATACAGATTTTACCATTTGATCAACAACGCACTATTCCTCTGAAGGGATCCCACTCACATGAAGTGACGTAAGCATAAAAATAAGAAACCTGTGAACTCGCATTTTTATTGTATGTAAATGTAAATGATGCGGTTTGGATAGATGCTTCCTTCCTGCTTCCATAAAAAATGATTATCAGATTGGGAATCGCAACGTTATCAAAAGGCTTGGAATATAATGCATGTTGAATGGCGCTTACAGCAAATTGCTTTGGAATATTGCACACGATTTTCCTTGAGACGTCACTCTCAACTGCTACCATGCTCCTTCTTTATGTAGCCTATATCGGAATTTGTGTAAGACCACAATTTGCTCAATCTTCTCTCGCTTAAAACGACGCATAAAAGATGAATGAGTGAGAACGCTCTCTTCCCCTTTGCGAATATCAAAAATTGCCTCAAATAATCAAGCTTTCTCCACTCGAGTAATAATGATAATAGTTCACGTTTATTGCATAGTCCGCCACGTTCCGTTATATGACTTTCACATTTATACCCAGGTCGCGCCTCCCCACAATCATTAGTCATAGCCAAAGCTCCTTTTCGCGAAAAAAACGTCTATCCCATGCCAGGCCAGGAAGAGTTCCGTTTTGAACACACACTGGCTATAAGGCTGTCTGAACTGAGCACGCAAGATACATTATAATAAATGTGTGTTTGTAGCAGGTGCTGTCAGGATGAAAAAGAAAGTCGAGATGGTGTAAAGTATAAACGAACATAAGGTGCTTCCAATTTACCATGCTTCACTCACGTGCAGGTACAACAATGAACTACGAGAGAATGTCTAAACTGTGACACATATCCCGCAATGGAAAATGGAACTACTTTAGCGTCTCTCATATGGAGGAACATATGGCGGTGAGAAAACTTAAGGAAACCACACAAGGTGCGAGTATACTTTAGGGGTTGCCGGTTAAATAAAATTTTTGCTTGAGAGAGAAGGCTGAGTTCCCCTACATTTTCCGTTCTTGCAAACAATGAAAAATTATCCTCTTTCCTTCAATTGTCAAATTTACAGCTCAGCAAGCAGTTGAATGAGTCTTGCTTCGGAGTTTTTTTCCTTCAAAGCTCCTTGGCTTTATTTCATTAGGTACACGCTGCTGACCTGACATGAACAAGAACATTGGAGCTTTTGCAAATTACAATTTCATGCGCATCTTCTTGAACATTATATAAAATGCAGTGGAAATGGTGCAAAAACTTTTCATTCAAATCCTTTGTGTGTTATTCATGCTCAGTAATACATAATGATCTTCAAATGCGCATGCCTGGCTTTGCATTTCCCTTTTATAACAGATATCATTTTTATCGTGAATTCTGTCTGAAACCATAAGCTGACATATTGGTGACTGCGGCGAACAAAGCAATTGTCTTTATTGACCGACATTAATCCAAGCACTAATCGTAAGAAGAAGGGAGAAAGTGAAATGATGGCGGAATGAAGGAAATGAATGAAGCCATTTGCCTTGGTCTCTTGAACACGTTCTCTTTGGTCGCTCGCTGAAATATTGCCTTTTCTCCAACTTTGTCACACGATAAACCTACAAACTGCAGAGTAAACCATATACCATTGTCTGGAGGAGGCTGGATACAACTTTGGCTGCATTTTACGGATGATTTTACTTCTGACTCGGTCTCAAATGACGAAGTACCTACCTACACCTATAGATCCAGTATTTAGTTCTGAAACTTGTATGCGGCTTCGCTGGGCAACTTCTGAAGTAGCAAAGGCATAGACGTATATAAATAGTAGTCGGGTGGAGCACAAAGGAATACTTGACGAATTTCCAGTTTCGATCTTTTTATTGTCGCTATTATATTATAACATCATCGCTTGCCACGTTCAATATAGGAATAGTGGAACATTGCTTCTAAATGGAAATGTAGAGGAATTTGAGTTTTTTGGGATTTCTGTAAAAAGGCAATATTCAGAGGATGTTGTGTGTGCTAATATTGTATTTCTCTCGACACAAACAGAAAACTGTGAAAGCTCATATCTCACTGGAGATCTCTCAGTCTGCACATTTGTGACTGTGAGTTTCAGACAGGGATATAGCTGGGACAAATAAGAGAAAGACATCTCTCGGATAGCATATCTATGATTTATGACAAAACTGCTGCCGACATTTCAGCTTTGGACAACATAGTCCTTTTTTCTTTGTGAAGGGATTATCGTCAAAGAAAAGGATCGCAAATGTGTGTACAGTAGTAGGGTTTGTAGTACAGGCTCCCTCTTCAGGGACTCTTTATTCTTGAATGTGTTTCATGAATCTTTAATGGAGCATGGCAGAGACAGCTACATGTTCGATATATACAGTATGAGGGAATTGGATCCTCCTCCATTTTATTCCTTAAGATTGTACAAAATTCAGTCATACAACAGATATTCTAAATTCAAGGACTTTCACCAAAAATACTCAATCAGATTGAACTTCTGTGATGACTTAGTCACTCAATTCAGTGCATACATCAGGGAGGAATGTGAAGTAAATTGGGAATTTCTTGTGTAGATTCGATATAGGTTGCAAAAGGAGGTCGTTTGCGTCTTAGTGTCAACTATCTGATGTACAAAGTAAAAAAGAATTTGCTGTAAAGTTTATTTGTCGGACGGTTTCGATGTCCTTGTACGACCTAGAAAGGTACTTATAATATACTTACGACAACTTCTGATAGAGGTTACATGCATACTATTCCATACACATATAAGCAGTATACTTAATTTCGAAAAAAATGCCGTCACGTTCTCAGTTCACAGAGAGAAAAGCATTATCCAACATAACATGCTTTTGTTGACTCAATAAAGAATTTTTGTGAAAGATCCAGCGACTCTTTTGATAGCACATTTCCTCGAATGGACGGACGTAGGTTCGAGCAAGGTGAATTATTACGCGAATTCACAGACTCTTTAGTGAAACGCTGAACTATTATTAAATAAATTAAGCTCTACTTCGTGATGTCCAACCAACAAGTGTAAGTTAATCTTATCTATGAAAATATCTCAGATACGCATTTAGAATTCTTGGGAAATTTCTTCGGGGATTCGGACATGAAATATAGAACCACTTTAATCCCAGACAGTATACAGGATACAAATATATATATATTCATTCTCTTGTATACTCACATCTTGAACATCTTACACATTTGCATAAGGTTAACCAGTCCAAATTTTTAGAAGTGACTCTATTATTCAATTCAAGGTGTCTAAGAGGCCGGGCTAGATACAAATACATAACCACGTTAAGATGATTTCAGTTGACGCAGGGAAAGAAATTTGCTTTATATGATTCAATTTAAAGTACAACAATGTAAGATTCTAAAAAAACCGAGAGGAAAAATCAGTGAATACTTGCAAAAATTGTCCGATAAAAAGTTACAAATAAATTTTAGTCATAC
>JAQFZW010003525.1:0-12686 GCA_034687055.1 Heteromurus nitidus | reverse complement strand
AAAGACTTCCGGTTCGAGAATTGAAGAAATTCCACGCAGGCCTTGTCCCTTTTCCGGCCGAACAAGATATCTTCCGCCATCTATAGACATTTTGCCAGCAGGACGTCCGTCGATTGAAGAAATTTATCGAAGGGTTCCAGAAGAAGCAGAAAGCGACGACGGTGACATTGAATGCATTGGGGAATTTCCCCCATCCCGGGGTACGATGCATCAGGCTCAATTCAGTGAGTTTGTCTGATTTTCAATTGCTGAAATTTCAAATAGTTCGAAGTACAAATGATCTAAGGGTTTTGCACATTATGTAACGCTTTTCCTCATCTTTTCATATCTACCGTTAATGAAATATATGTAGTAGTATGTAATGAAATCATCGACAATACGTAATCGTAAGGATTATACGAAGTTGTACCAAGTTAGTTTTGATGGAACAAATGAATTTCTGGCTGAATGCATCAGGTCAATTAAAACTAACTTTGTAGAAGGTTATTTGAGAATAAAATGAATCATATTTTTTCGGTTATGAATTGTACGCAACAAGTCTGTCAGGTGTAGTGTGGTAGTCCTTTTTTCAGCATTTCAGTTTTCTTTCACGTCTTCAACTCGTGATCAATAATAATCCATGATTTTGCAAAATTGCATATTTTAGTCCACTCCATCATACTAATGCATTTTGCATACGATGCCGTGACGTGTAGCGAATGAATATGAAACAGTGATTTAAATACGCACAGAGACTCTTCGGGCCCAGTTGCTTTTTATGAAATGGCTACAAGGAAGCCAAACCAGTTTACATGCAACGCATGCAGGCATGCATGAGAAAGTGATTGATTGGGCATTTACAACTAATTGACGGCGAAACACCTGGAGAGCACCTGATCTCTCAGTTGAGAAAGGGGAATTGAAAGGGATAAGAACTACTAAAGGAGCGGTTACTCACCTGTAGTACGATGTGAAACTAGGTGTTGTGCAGTGGATGATCTTCTTCGGCCAAGGATATTTAAAACTTCTCTCAGAATCACGATATCATCACGTACAGGAAAACAAGTTATTATTCAACCCTAAAAAATTAAGATTTTCTCCTTATTTACCAGACGATGTGAGCATGCATAGTATCTATGCTAAACTACACAACTCTATCCATTTAAAAGAAACTTGAATAAGAAATGTGATCTTGGCACATATTGTATATTCGAATAAATAGTTGAATTTAAATGTGCGAATCCTTGCACCAAAATATTCTACAAAATGAGGGTATGACTCATTTCAGACTCAAGAATGTGAACGATTGCCATTTCAAGAATTGAAAACAAACCAATTTAGTCTTGTAATTGAACATAGAATAAGAATAACACCTCCATTCTTAACAGCCCGACTTCAGTTTTTATCGCCTAGTCATTCACGCAAATATTTTATCACATCTTGATCATCAGGACACGATGTAATATTAATCTCTAGTATAATAATTTGATATACGATCGTAATCACAATCACAGTATTGAAAAACAAAGTACTTTATACTTTTCTTGGTTCGACTCGACACGCATGTTTTTCTCATTCACAGAGCTTCGAATTGCTAAACCTTTAATGGAATACTTTTGTCGGCCTGTCACTTTTCATCGAGATAATGACATCACGAAGGTATCACCATATTCTATTTTGAAACATCTTCATAAATGCTTTTGAGTTCAATCGCACAGTGACGGTACAAAATCCAATTGTATTACTCCGCACGTGCATGCATACGAATTACCTACTTATTTTGGACTTTGGACAGGATGATATGTTGTTGTGAGTGAAGTTTCAAGTAAACGCAGCAGACTTACCGAATAAATCCGGCTTCCGTCTAGAGAAATCAGTGTGCGTGAATTTTTTGGTTGAATTTAGCTCGATTGTCGAATTTTGACTCTGACGGCATACTGATAGACGTAAGATAAATGCACGTGCATAATGAACTCCTTCCGTCGACTCGACGTCACCGCCACACTGGGGTTCGTGAGGACCTGCAAGTTGAAAACACATCACTTCAAATCCGTACAAATCCAAAAATAACTTGAATTATGAATATGATTAAACTCGGCCATGAGGCTACTTTAATATAGTAAAAATGTGGGCTACCTCACGCAGTCCATCATCGTGGAAGCATTTGCAAATCACTTGAATTAAAGGTACAAATGAATTGATCACGTTCCATGTGTTAGATACCCAGAAAATTAATGAAATACGGGGAAATGCGTAAAGAATGAAACTGGGAACGAAAATAAGACTGAGGCAACGTTTCCTTCTAAGAAATCATGCTTTTCCGGAGAACTCCAGTCACGAGGAGAAAAGGAATGGATGAGTGAAAGAAGGATGTTGTGCTGGTGCTGTATTGCCTCTTTGAGCTGCTGCTACATCATAGCCTTGCTCATATTCCACTATTTATTGGCAATTCTTGAAATATTATGGTTTGACCTTGTATCCTATGATTAGAACTCAACTCAACTCACACGAAACATTTTATGATGTGGCAGGCCAACAGCCATGAAATGAATTAAGTGAATATGAGGAGAAAACTACAAGAGCAGCTCAAGTGGCAAAACTCAACTGTTCCCAAGAACTTGTCTATGTCCCTGTAATATATGATTTGGTTAACCCAGGCGAGTCTATAACTTGAAAGAGAGAGGAGATTTGCTGAGAAGGATCTCTCACCACATCACAGGGAACATTTCACATGCACGTGTACATGCAGAGTTGTAAATGTACACAGGAAAGAGGTTCACATATCACAACATTGGATGTGACACAGTCAACTTTTTCGGATTTCTATCGGTTCATCCGTGTCCGCAGGATATATGAGAACCTCTATTCTCCCTACATTTCGCAGAAAGCATCTATTCTCTGACATTGTATTCGAGTTCATACCTTCTAACGTCGGTCGAAAACTCGGGAGGCGGTTCGTGTAGATTCGCACGACCGGCAGCAACGTTTTTTTCGCAAAAATATATGTAGAAAGAGCTTCGGGGAGAATAGTTGGAGTACATGATTCATTCATGAGATGATGAGCTTCTCTGCACTTCAGCAGTTGTCCGCTTGCACTAATGAAAATTAAACGCAATCATGCTTTCTTTGTGTGCTGGATCATGAATTAGAGTAAAAGCAATCCAACAAGGAACTCTTGCACTAGCATGGTTTATGTGACAAAGCATTGTTGCTTGTTGCCCAGATGCATGTTCAAGAGAATGTCCACCACTGTCAACAGCTGGGATGAAATACCCGGATCGACCTCAAAATTTGTAGTGAGTCAAGTAAATGTAAATAGCCCCATTCTGTCAACCTATTTTACATGAATTACCGTCGCCTATATAAATTGTATGATAATGATAATTCATGCATGCATGCATTCTAAAGTTGACCCAAAATTCGCGAAAGCGCTTTTGCGTAAAAAACTAAATAGACGAGGAGAATCCACTCTCCCGTTCACTTTGACATTGCATTGGCGGCCAACCAAGAGGAAAATTAATGGGAACTTTATTCGAGAGAGAGAGTCACTTTCTCCCATGTCACTTTGTCGCGGTATATAAACGAGACGTGTCACTTTCTCCATTACAAAATCATAAGGAGAAGCTGTTTCTTTGAAGCTGATGCGTTGTGTGGGAAGTAAAAGCTAATGCAATTTGATATGCACGATCATATGAATGAGTTGGATGAAGTTGCAAGCATACACGAACCGGAAAATGTACAAAGACACATGTTACACGCAAAATGCTAATGGATTTTGACGAAACACAAAGGCCCACTTTCTGCATTCAATATTTATTAGATCATTGATAGGCTGACTCGATCATTGCTTTTTTGTTTTTGGAATGGAGTACCAGTCATCACTAATTCAGGTATATCAGTATGTAGGTGCACGTAATTGCAAATACGGGTCTTCGCCCACTCCCTGTCAAACTGTCGTACAAAGTTTATAAGATAGGACACTGATTTTTTTTTATTTCAAAGAGCTACATTGACTTTGGCTTGTGAACATAAAAGCATCGTTTCGAACGTGGTCCATGACATTTTCACAATGGTCTATACACATGAAATTAAGTGATATGATTTATATAAATATATCCTGATATTTCTTGGTCACTTTGAACTATATACTTAATTCACAAAAGTTAATGCCTAAACTCCGACTTTGGACGGTTCTTCCTATTCCCAACAGCTGCCGACTTTCTGCCCCCTTCACTCGTGACCATAGCCGCCTTGAATGCAGCATCCCATTGGGCTTCAACAGAAGGGCTACTCACCGACTCGTCATCGTCATTTTCCTCATCCTCGCTCAATTCTTTTTCCCATTCCTCCTTTGCCTTCTTCTCTTGCTCATATTGTGCCCTGAATCTATCAAAAATACTTCTTGCAGCTGCATCCCCATTTGTCGACCTTCCCTCCTCTTCTTCATCGAAATATTCTTCGTCATCGTCATCCTCATCGTCGTCTTCTCCTTCGTAGTCATCGTCATTCCCATCCGCGCCTGGAGGAAACTCTACCAAATACCTTCCATTTCCATTTCGACCATCCCGCATCCCATTTCCGGCAAAATCAGAAGATGACCCGTGGCCAAGAATTGCATTGAAATCTTCATCGCCACCTCCACCCGTCCTTTCCGTCATGTCAATCCAAGCTTCGTTGTGTAATGTGAATCGTTTTTCCTTCAACTTCTCCAGCCACTCCTTGTCACACTCGCCAAACAGGTCCATGATCGCTTCGCAGATTTGCTGCGACCTCCCATTCCCGTGTCTGTGGTCATTCAGTATTTCTAGAATGATTTTTGGGATTCTTGTCTTTTCCTGGATGTAGCGGCGACTTTCTGGGTGGCAACAGAATCGGAAGAAGACATACAGAATCTGATGCTTGAGCTGGTTTTGTTGGACGGTGGAATGAGTAAAAACTCCATTCGTGACTAAAATCTTAATTAGGAGTTCTAAAATCCCTTCTTCGATCAGCAAATCGGATGCATCTTCATCCCCAGCGCAGGTCCCTATCAAAACAATCACTTCCAAGGTCATCAGAGCTCTCGCCGTTTCTCTAGACTTTTGCCCTCGAGTTTGCGACGAAGACGTGGAGGATTTTTGTGCTAGTGCGCTGGCAGTCGTCAGGGATCGCATGAGGACAGACTGAATCCAAGGAATGAGTCCAAATTCCGATAAGATTTTGCAGTAGTCAATGTTGGGCAAGTCGAGGTTGCTGAGAGTGCCAGTGCACTCCATAATAAAATCGGAGGAGGTCGCTTCCCCAATTGCTCTCGCGAGATCGCAAGTGAAATCGCGGAAATTCCCTCGCAAACTTTGATGCTCGGAAATATTCCGAATGACTTTCATCACGAGTGGGTCCTCGTTTTCATAAGCTTGCTGCAGAAGCTGCAGGAGTTTATCGTTTTCACACATGATACTGGCCGCCCGTCGATTCTTCGATAGATTTATGGCAATTCCAGCCACCTCCAAGTTGGAGGCGAGCTTATCTCGGTTATCGGACAAAAGGCGGAGGACAATCGGCACGACTTTGAGTTGCGCCAGTTTTGGTCGTATTCTCCTGTCCATTGACATCAAATACAGGATTTTTCTCGTTGTCGACTCCATTCCAGAATCACTGAGGAAGGAAGCTACCTTCGGCAACATTTCTAGCTTGACTAGCTTATGCCGCATTCTCGTGTCAAAACACAAGTTGAAGAGGAGACCTAAGCATAAATTAGTAATTTCTTTAGGGACGGCTGCATTCAAAAGCTCTGCAATATTCTCCACAATTCTCAGCTGGCTCAGTTGAGCTTTCACTTGAGCAAAAAGACTGAGATTCTTGAGAAAGGTGAGAACAACACTCAGCAGATCCAGATTCTTTCTCTCCAAAGAGCTCACCAACATCGGGATGATGCCGCGAGCGAGGATTTCCCTGTGGAGAAACTTGTTCTCAGACATGTGCAGTAATATATCGAAGCCTACGCTGAGAAGGAAATCTTGTTTGCGAGTCAGCTCCGTGAATTTTTGCTTCATTTTATCGAATTCCATACGAAACTTGGAGACTCCAGACTCCATTTCCATGATTTCCTGTCTCCGACCAACTTCCACTGTCCATTTCTCATAGCGGAGAAGCTCAAACTCGATTATGTCGAAGGTGACAGTGCACACCTTGTGCGAGCTGAGGAGCTTGTGAAAGTCAGTAAATTGGGCGTAGCTCAAGCACACGGATAAAATGTATGTGGTGAGATCCATGGACTTTCTGTAGTCTTCGCGGAGGGTGCGAAAGAGAGCGTTTAATGCGGACTCGTGATAAGCGATTGAGACAAGATTCTCAGAGATCTTCGCCAATTTTGAGATGAGCCTTGCACCGCGCAGCTTCTCACTAAAATCCTCTTCGTAGAGAAGCTCCACGTAAGTTTCCAAACTTGCCATGTCCACCTTTTCGTTAAAGTCGGTTTCCGCAGATTCACTGGTGACTGCAGTCGTCTCATCTTCGAAGTAGTCGGGGAAGTCTGAGACTGGAGTGGAGGATGCGGGACTGTGACCTCCAGCAGCAGGAGAAGCCGAGGCGATAGATAGACCTTTCTCATCATACTTTCGGTTTCGCAGGTACTCCAAAGTTATGGACAAGTGGGGAACGAGGTCGATATCTATGAAAGGACAAGTTTTGAGGATTTCGTCGATGATTGCGTCCCGGTCGGAATCCTTGGAGAGTCCCTCAAGATTTACAACCTTTTTGAACTCTCGAGTGTCTTCGGCGAGAACCATGTTGCACATTGGACTAGTCACGGAGATGATGAGATCCCCACGGATTATTAGCATGCGACGACGGGGATGTGGGTAGAAGTGGTGGATTTTGAAGGTTCTCGTTACCACTTCTGTCTCCGAGCAGCTGGAGGGATCGCTGAACATGCTGCTCGACCTTGAGTTCATCTTGCCTGAATGTCTGATCAAATTTGATTAAGAATGAGGATGAGAGAAAATGCTCAGTATGTCAGAAAGGAGAGATTTCATATTTTATTTCTACTTCTATATAGAACGTACCTTTCCGCTTCCACTCTTCCAGGACTTCAGATACTAATTTTATTTGTTCGAGGGTTCACAATACGCGTTTATTATTGCCATTGTTAATGTTTAACATGGACTTGATTAGCGAAGATTGTGTCAAAACATCAACCTACTTCCAAGTTCCAATCCTAATAAAACTGGAGAGAAATGAAGAAAGCAACATGGAAAACAGGATGCTCACACAATGCATGCATACATATGATTGTTTGTCCAGGAAAAAATCGATATTTCTTCTTGCATTCTCATGTCCCCGAACCCGGGTATGTTGTTATATATTTAAGTAAGTAGACCGACAGAGAGTGAGACTTCGGCAGTTCCTTTTACAGCTAACTTCTATCGCAACTGTTAGGTAGTCTGCTTCATGGATGGAATGGAGAACTGGAGAAGGAAGGGTTGGATAGTGTTTTGTGCACAAAGTATTAAGTTAAGGCATGTAATCAGAGAGGGTATTGTGTTGTTCGTGACTATAGAGCTTTGCACTGTGTACGTTGTCTATGTGCAATTCCATATATCCAGCAAAGAACCAATTTGTGTTGAGTGAGTTTCTGGACAAAGTATATGTGTACATATGAGCACATATACCCACACATTTCTCATTGTGGGCACATTGCTGATGAAACTTCACGTGAAATTCAAGTCAACAAAAATACAAAAATCTCATGCACTTCACCAAGATAGGCAAGGCCGGCATATATTTTATAGCAACTTTTGTTTTTGAAGGCATATGCTCGTGTCACAAAATTAGGAGCACCAGTTTTATCAAGTCAGGTAGGTTTATATTATTCGTACAAATTAACTGATGTCTTTAAATTGTGGTTGAAGAGAGAGAGAGTGCATTTGCATTTACAATGCATGTGCAAAATGTAGCGAGAAGTTTTGTAACTGTAGCGCATTTAAATGCAAAGTATCAAAGTAGAATCCTTGCAAATCGTGTTCCGGGATGTTTACAACAATATACTACTCGGGCACATTGGTGGAGATCTATTCCGCTAGTTGTGTCACCAGTATTCTCCAAAATAAATCCTTTGCAATTGCAACAAGTTGGAGGAGTGTCCGTTGAATTGTCATTGGGAAATTGTCGCAACGAGGTTTCCTCGGAAGATGAGGGTTTGCTTACTTATAGGCATGGAACGGTTAGAGAATTGTGTGAAATAATCTGTGACTTTTTCAATAGTTGTAAAAACACCACTCTCAAAATGTCGGCGTCCGTAGAAGCCATGGCTCAGTTGGAGAATAATGCGCAGACAGCTGATAATCTCATTCAAGAAATATATTCAAAGGTGAAGATAAGTTCTTACTATGTGCAATTGCCTTCTCTTGTCTCTGTGGTGGTAGTGCACCAAGAACCAAGATCCAAGCAATCTAAATTCTAATTCTCCTTTTCTGCTTCATACAAATTAATCAATTTTAATTACATTTTTGTATTTTTTGTTTGCAGCTGTCTGTTCTGCAGAATTGCAATCCAGAGTTGGGCACAGAGGTTCAGAAACTGATTCAAGAAAATGACTCTTTGAAACAGGAAGTAAATGAGTGGAAGGAAAAGATTATCCTTCAGCAAATTCGAAATGGTGGAAATCCAGTGGTTCGAGATCCAAAGGTATGTTCTTGTTGGGAATTAGGATGCTAAACATGTCGTTAATTTAGTAGATTGTTTTTGTAAATTCACGGATTGTAATTGTTTTCCTAGTTGCTGGAACGATCAGCAGTTGTGGCTTCCAATGAACCGGTGAAGAAGGAGCCTGTAAATGTTGATGCTAGCGTTAAACCAGCCCAAACTCCCTCTAAGGGGAAGGCGGAGGTCAAAGGTGAACCTGGTTCTACTCCTCAGCCTCAAGGCAAGAAAGGAAAGAAAGGGGACAGCAAAACTCCAGACAATGCAAACAGCGAAAAGCCAAAGGTGGCTGCAAGCGAAGCACCCACTCAGGGTAGCGAAGAAGTAGATGTCGGGCGCTTAGATTTGCGAATTGGGCGAATCACTGAATGCACTCGCCATCCAGACGCTGATGCCTTATACGTTGAGAAAATTGACGTTGGTGAACCGAACGTCCGAACTGTTATCAGTGGCTTGGTATGCTTTTTAAATTTATTTTATGGACTTTAAATTTTAAGATTGTCAACTGGATCTTAACTTCAAATTTTAATTTGTCCTAGGTTAAACATGTCCCACTTGATGCAATGCAGAATCGGGTGGTAGTTGTCCTCTGTAACCTTAAACCTTCCAAAATGAGGGGGATTACTTCGGAAGCGATGGTTATGTGTGCCAGTTCCCCAGAAAAAGTGGAAATTCTCACTCCTCCCGCAGGCAGTGCTCCTGGCGATGTTATCGAGGTTGAAGGGTACACACGAAGGCCCGATGCTGTTCTCAATCCGAAAAAGAAAATTTTTGAAACTGTAGCACCCGATTTAAAAACTAATGACAAGAAACAAGCAACATTTAAAGGAGTTCCTTGGACTGTTCCAGGCAAGGGATTCGTTGTGTCGGAGTCTTTATGTAATGTTAACGTCAAGTAAATCGTGAATAAAAATCTCCTTACGAACTCACGAAAGTAAATTTGTTCATCAAAGTGTTTAAGATTAATTGCAAGTATGATTCATTCATCACCAGAATGCGACTTGCCGCTCCTGTTCATTTTGTAGTTCAAAATTTCATTGTCATATTTCAGAACCACCAGGCGTAGAAGCATGAATTAGACGAGATGTGTGTATGTGCATTGTCAATGTCAGTGTCATTTCAGATATCAGAGGAGTCAATAATCGTTGGTTTCCTCGCAATTGGAGAGGTTAGAGAGGTGCCACTTGAATATCATAAAAATTGCATAGTTGATACCATATTTTCCACGTTTTGTATGATAGTAGGGTTACGGGATTGTGAGAATCATCTATAATTTTATAAATAAAATTACTCTTATAAATGGTAAAGTGAATTGATTCTCTATTACTCTTTGTATACCAAGTATGAAACGTGAGTAATTACAATAATTCATTGAAAATTGATTACTTTCCAATTCCCTTTAGCAATGAAGACATGAGCATATATATATTGGCATTTATATTGGAAATGGAAAGGGAACGAGTACAACCGTTCGTAATAATAATCAGTTTCTGCGGGAATCCAGCGAGAACAAGAAAAGTGACTAGTTTTTACAAGCTCCTCGCTTAATGATATCCTTTAGCAAAATGCAATTATTTCGCTATTTGTATGGATGTTCTATTCTGTAATAACTCTATAATCTACTGAAAATATGTGAGAAAAAAGGCGAATCAAAGGAATGCAGAGTGAGCACTGAGAGCGTACATTGCTTGCTAAATTATAAAATCTCATCCATTCCATTTGGCGATGGAACAAAACATTCTTCCACTTATTACCTCCATCATATCTAAATGTTGTGCACAGGTTATATATTAAAGCTTTATAATTTGAGCACTATCATCGTATCATACATGTTATGACTTTATCCTTTCTAAAAAATGCACAAGCTACAAGTGTCCATTGTCATTATTGTCTTCATCCTTAACTCGTAGCCATTTCGAAGACCTTCACTTCAGCACAAAAGCAGCCACAGAATGCAGCAGAGGAACTTGCGCTGCGAATCCTCTTCGTACTTCGCAGAGCGTGGTAATTGTTCACACACATACTTGATTAACATCACGCTCATTTTTAGCGTGTATTTATGACAAATGATCAAGGTTCTACAAAGGTAAGATGCACACAGTTACGTCCTAGCTGAAACGTACTTGGCTTTGGATTCCTGTGAACATGCATGAGCTAAAAAAAAAGTTGGTGCAAATGTCAGTAAAAACTTGGCTTCTGGTCATTTCCATCCTCCATCTTGGAGCATTACAAATTTCTTACTGACAGCGGAAAAAAATTGAGTGAAGCACACTTTACATGATTTATGAGTGAGGTGAAGACGATTCAAGCTCACATTGCATTGTTAAGTGCATATCAGTTGTGAAGATCGTGATCTGATCAAAAGATCAGCCATGACCATGAAGCTACCGATTTTTTCCAGTGTGATTGAGTGACTTGTTTGTGCAATTAAATAAGGGTTCGACAAAGTGGATTTATTTTGTTTTTTGTTTGCAAATATTCCTTCTTCGCATGAACAAGGATCAGGATTGTGAATTATTGTGTCCAGGCCTATCCTTAGAAGCTTTATGACAAATTGAGCAACTTCGTGAGAACGGAAAATTTGTCAGTAGCAAACAAGTCGTTTCATTTATTGCCAGGATAAAAGCGACATCGCTTGTGAAAATCCAAACAAATAAGTTCGAAGGCACCATGCAGCGCTTAGTGAAACAAGCGACAATTTTAGTCGTTCTTGCAGCCGTTATCAGCCTAGTTGACATTGTTCGTGGTCAGGTAAGGCGAGGAAAGCTGATCGTACTGAAATATGCAAAATTCTTTTCTAAAGTTGAGCAAAAACTAATGAGGTTACACTATTTTATTAGGAGACCACATCCCGTACACCCAAGCATATCCGCAATTATGTGGAACGGGGCCAGCATCATCGCAGGCATCACGCCAACCGTACCAATTTTGGGGACAAACTCGAGCTCGACAACAAAGACAAGTATGCAACTGGAACGACGAACAGCACAGAGTCTGAGGACGACTACTATGAAGACGAGGATTACGAGGATGACACCCAAGACGAAGAGAACAAATTCATTGATTCCGGAGACGGGATCATCTCCGACCACACAGACTTTGTCCTCCTTCGTCTCAACCATATTTCGATGAAGACCAGCTCGAACATCTCTGAAATCCTCTCCGTCCAGCAGGAAGAATTTAAAGTGAACAGTTTGTATAAGTCGGGTTGGAGCACGGCTACCAAGCTCTTTGATGAAACAATGAAAGAGAAAATCTTTAATAATACTTCTCCAAATTCGATCGTTCAAAAAGTCCCAGCGGAATATCATATCGCCCTCATCGCCTACACTTTGCAGACCCCCGAGTTGTACGGAGAGTTTAACAAGCACACCCGTGAAATTTGTTCCGGCCAGGATATCGACAAGTATCAATGGAAGTCTTTCTTCAAGCTCCTCCAGTTAGCTATCGAGACGTTAGGAACTCAGGAGGAGAGGTGGAGGGACAACAGAAGATTCTTGTACAGAGGCGCATCCGTCAAGTATGTCTTGAACGAGGGGCAGATTCTCGCATTCCAACATTTCATTTCCACCTCGACGGAACTGACAACTGCGGAGAATTTTGCGGGCAAGACTTTGTTCGAGTTTGAGGGAATGTATAATGGAACTGCAATGGCGATTTGGGACCACTCCTTTTTTGAACATGAGAAGGAGGTCTTGTTCTCTCCACTCCAAGTTTTCCGCGTGGACAGTGTTCATGTCGGAAATCATTACACGAGGTATGTCCTTGTGAAGCATGAAGTACTCCTGCCTTGTGACCAGAAAAGAACTTCTGGAGATGATCAGGAAATATCCGAAGCGATCCTCAATTCCTTGCGGATATCTTCTGGTGGCGGACTGCCAAGTAATCCTGGCTTCCTGGTCGTGTTCAATTTTGCATGGATTACTCTGATTCATGGGAAGATGCAGGAATGGGTTTGAAAATGTGGATAAATGCTAAGAAAGTACAAATGCAAAGTGCCCAAAATATAATAGTTTGTATGAATATAT